>BHFT01034292.1:0-22559 GCA_004320025.1 Laticauda laticaudata
ATAAAGGACTTGAAAAAGAGCTACAGAAAATGCCACGAAAAAAGGACATTTAAGTTAAAAATTGATATAACCGAACATAAAATGGGTCTAATAGAAAAAGAAGAGCTAGCATAAAAAATTAGAGGTGCTAAGCGTAACTATTTTGAGATGCAAATAAACCAGGTAATGGTTAGCATATAAAATTGAGAAAGGAGAAAGAATCAAGGAAAATATTGCATAATAGATGGAAAGGCCAAGTTTGCTATGGTAGCAAAGAGAAGAAAGGAAATCATACGAGAACTATTTTGAGAAATTATATACACAAGAGATTATTGATGAGGAAAGAGATTAAAACAGTATCTACAGAATGCTAATCTACCCCAGATACCTAAAGATATTGAAACAATGTTAGAAAGCAATATAACTATGATGGAGTTAACTGAAGCACTTAAGAAGCAAAATAATGGAAAGGCCCAGCCCAGATGGACTTCCGGCAGAATTTTATAAAAACATTACAAGAATTGTTGAACTTTCCATTGTTAGAAGTTTATGAATGAAGTTATGTTAAAAAAGAGGATACAAAAACATGGTTAGTAAGCTTATATTACATTTATTCCAAAAGAGGAGGCCGAACCATTACAAATTAAGAACTATAGACCTATTTCTTTATTAAATGCAGATTGGGATTGGATTTCTGCCAAAGAGACAAATTAAAGACAATATGAGATTAATCTTGGACACCTTGGAAGACTACGAGGCACATCCTGAAACACAAAAATGGCTTCTGATATTTCCAGATGCACAGAAGGCATTTGATAATGTGAATTGGCGATTTATGTTATTACAGCTGGAACAGATGGGCTTTGCTAAAGATTTTATTCCAGTAATAGAAGCTATATATATCATAGGCAAACAGCAAAGGTAATTATAGAGGGAGGAGAATTGACAGACTTTACTGATATAAGAAAAGGAACAAGAAAGGATGCCCACTGTCACCTTGTTGTTGTGTTAGCCTTGAAAGTGTTAAACAGAAATATTAGAGAAGAAAAGGTTATAAAGGGATGAAAATTAAAAAGGAAGAATTTAAACTGCAAGCATCGCAGATGACTTGGTTTTCATCTTAGAAAGATCCACTAGAAAGCATCAAAATTGATAGAAAAGATAGAGACATATGGAAAGGTGTCTGGCTTGAAAATAAAATAAAGATAAGACAAAAGATTCTGACAAAGAACATGTCATTCAAGACAAAAGGAAGAATTAGCAGACCTATTGAAAATCCAGGTCACAAATAAATCAAATACTTGGGGATATATTTGAAAGCAAGATGCAGTAACACTAAAAGAAGAATAATTATATCAAACTTAAGCAGCAGATAGCGCTAGATTTGGCAAAAATGGGAAAATTTACAACTGTCATTAATAGGGAGAAAATCAACCATCAAGATGAATATATAACCCAGAATTTTATTATGTTTCTAAAACAATTCCAATTAGGCTTGGAAAGATTACTTTGAAGATTTAAATAAATTGTGTTGAGATATATATATGGCAAGTAAAAAAGCCGAGAATAAAGTTAAAACTTTTGGCAAGATGCTAGAATAAGAGGTAGATTTGGTTTGCCTAATTGGCAATTGTTATTACCAAGCTCAAATTTGATGTGGGTTAAGGAGATGGATAACATTAATACCAGATTGTTGACACTAGAAGGACATGATCTGTTGTTGGGGGTGGCATGCTTTTTTTGGGGATAAAGGAACCAAAACACACGGGTACTTTAGAAGACATTATATTATGGGAGTCTCTTGTTAAACTGGGAGAAGACTAAAAGACAGTGTTATTTGAAAATTCCACTCTGGCTTATCGACTATTGAAGCATTTTTCTATCCTGTAATATAATAAAGGAACATAACAGTTAGATTATGGTGAAAATACTGAATGAAAAGGGTGAACTTAAATCTATGCAAAAGTTAGAGGAACAAGGTATAAAAATGAAATTGGTTTTCATATGCGCAAATACAGTAAGGTATGATAAAGATTTTAAAAAGAAGGTTTTTATGATAAAGTGACTGATTTAGATAAGATCTTGACAGGTGCTGATGAAAAGGTGATTAAAAATTATATGGATATTTATTAAAAATTGAATTAGAAGAACAAGTTAAAGAAACTATGATTGCTTAGGGAGGAATTTTGGATATGGACTGATTTAGAGAAATGGCAAAAATTGTGGTCTCAAAATTATAAAATGACAATATCAACAGCATACAAAGAAAATTTGCAATAAGATTGTTTTACAGGTGGCATTTTCCCCGACAAGAATAGCAAGGAATGTTTAAGAATAAGTCTAAAATGTGTTGGAAAATGTCAATCAGACTCTGGCTCATATTACCATATTGTGAGTGGGGGACATTGTTTCGGACGCTAAAAATATTGGACTAAAATTCCACATGTTGGCTGGAAAAAATGACAAATAAGCATATTAGACTTGAAACCAGAAGATTTTTTAATCGGGAATTTTGCCTGAAATATTTGGTAAAGATTTGAAATATCTGATTGTAAATGTATTAACAGCGGCTAGGATTGTATTGCTAAAAACTGGAAAAATGAGAAGATACCATCACAGGAGGAAATCATAAGAAAATATTGGAATGTGCTGAAATGAGATAGATTGACATTTGAAATCAGAGAACAAATGTAATAAACAATTTGTAAAATTTGGGATTCTATTCTATCAATGGTTAATGATACAAAAAACATAAAAATGAAATATGTAGATTTTTAGAAAATAATAATTATTATAAAGATTTATTTTCTTTTTTTTTAATTATATCTACAAAATAATTCTAGGATAGATCTTGGAGGTTAATATGAATTATATATAGATAATTCATAATATGAATATATAATATTTCATAATATGAATTTATTATAAAATAAACTAAGTAAAATATGATTATTTTATAAAAATTGAATGAATAAAAGTATAGTCAACAATTTGATTAATAAAGATATTAAAGTACTTGATATTTTGATTGAAAGTATGAGAGGATATATAATGTAATTGTAATTGAAGACTACGAACGGTTGCAAAAAACAATTTGTAAACCAACTGACACTGTATGAATATACATGGAAGATGGCTTAATAGTTTTTATGTTTTTGTTTATTTATGTTTTTTTAAAACCAAATAAAAATTTATATATTAAAAAAAAAAGAATGCCCCACATGACATTATGCATATCTCAAATTGGATGGCCAACTTGAACTATTGGGAGTGGGAACATTGGCATAACTTTCTATAGTGTGAATTTTGCGCCTATTGCCTCAGATCTTGTATTCCTCTGAATGCTGCCAATTCAGTTTTCAGTAAATGTCCTTTTCTCTGAAACAACGGAGTCCAAGGGTTTTCTTTCTTGATTTTTGAACGGAGCCTCACCTGACATTATACAAGTTCTTTGTTTACCAGCCCACCCGGATATTTCTTTTTTTTTTTTTATCTTCCGAGGGGTCTGAAAACAGCGATCAAGAAGAGCGGGTGCTGTTGGACACACCACCTCACTGCTTCTCGATGTGGAGGCAGGAGGCCGAACTACTGACATGGCTGCAAGATCAGGGAGAAACCGGCCATCTGACCCAAATGGTCTTTGGAGTCAGATGGAAAAGCACCAAAAGAAAATCCCTTCAGGGGTGACGACTACCAGATGCTGTTCAGGGAGAGAAGGCTTTTGCAGGAGGGAAAACCGAAAGATCTCTCTGCTAGCACAAGATTTAGATCTCTTAAATGAGCTATGAGGAATGCAGACCTGAAGAAAGAAACTGCTGACCTGTGAAGAAGCTGAGGAGAGAGGAGGGAGACAGAAGCAATGGGCATATCAGTCAGCCATCCCCTTAACTCAGCCCAGCCAAGTTCAAACGGCAGCTGCCACCCAAGACCCCCTGGTGGGGGAGCATCCCACAGGAGGCGCCAAATTCGCAAAGGTTCCTCCACTGGAAGTAAAATATGGGAGAGATCCCAAAGAGTTAGGATTCTTCCTAGCCCAAGTTTAAATCATATGGAGGAATAGGTGATGATTTTGCATCAGAAGCAAGCTAAAGTGAGATGAGTCACCAGGGCTTTAGAAGAAACCATTGTAAAATGGATGTGACATTACATAATAATGCCCCTCAATTGATGAACTATAATCTTGTTTATGGCAGCCTTGCACACCTGCTTGAAGATCCTCTTGCTGAATGCAAGGCTAGAATTAGAATGAAAATATAAACCAGGGGCGGAGATCAGTGGCCGAATACACCCAGGAATTTAGAGTCCGGTTGTGCCATATTCGAAGCTGGTCCCAAGGAGCCCTGATAGAAGCTTTTCAGGATGGGCTTGAATGAAGATGTTTATCAAAGCTGTATCTCCAGAAGAAATCCTAGGGATTCGCAACTCTGGTATTGTTTAGCAGCAGAAATCGATTTGACCAGAAACAAATACTCGGGGTAGTCCTGGCTGGAGGCAAGCCTCTCCTACAAAACCCAGAGAGGCCTGTAAAGCTCAAAAGGCTGGATCAGCTGTGAAACCAAAACCACAGTGTGCTTCTGATATGGAAAGGAAAGTCACCACACTGCAGATTGTCGACTAAAGGGGGTGCCAGCAGGAGGAAAAAAGTGTAAAAAACCAGCCAAGCCACACGAAACCGCCCTGAAAGTGGAGGAGGTTGTAGAGTTTGCCTCTTTGACCCCTTCTGTTGGTGAAAGTGAATCCCAACTCCTCTGGTAAGTCCCAAAAGGTGCCCCATGACCATCCCCACCTGCCTCTGGCACCCAAGGGAAAAGGTTGGCCTTGCTAGACTCTGGGTGCACTCAGTGTGTTAATTTGCTCAGAAGTCATGGAAAACTGGGTTAAGGCTAAGAACTGCAAAAACTCCCACAGCTTTTTGCCAACTAGATGGACTCAGTTAGCTGGGGTGGCCCTGCACATTTCATAACGGAACCATTGGAAATGTTTCAATGGGGAGCCATCGAGAGACTCCATGTTTTTGGATGGATGCCCCTTACTACTACGCTTGCCCTGGCTCCAAAGTAGAATTCCCATAGTGGATTGGAGGGAGGGGATACTGCGATACACAATTGACCAACCACCGGAAGGCGAGGAGACTGTCCCTAATTAAAGCCCCAGAATTCCACGGAGTTGGTGTTGAGGGCAGTGAAATAATTGCGGGGAGGAAAAAATCCCTGAAGGGTATTGGGACTTAAAGGAGGTTTTTAGTAAAAAAGCATTGGATGAGCTCTCTCCTCAATCACCTGACAGATTGCAGTATTGAGATTCTGCTGGGGGTGAAGCTCCCTAAGCCTAAAATTGTACTTTGTTGACACCCACAGGAGTTAGACGAATTGCGGTTGTTTATCGATAAGAACCTTGAATGGAGGTTTCATCCAACCTCCTAGGCCTCGAGTGGGAGGCCCCAGTGTTATTCCCAAGAAAAGAAAGATGGCTCTCTTTGCTTATGTGTGAATTACCAATAACCTGAACAATATTTGCATAGAAAACGTGTATCCATTCCCCTTAATGAAGGACATGTTTGGCTTCACCTGGCCTAAGGAAAATTTTTTCACTAAACTTGATTTGAAAGAAGCATACTACCAAGTTCAAATTAAGGAGGATAGGAATGGAAAACTGCAATTCAGTTGCCTTTGGGATGTTTCCAGTTCAACATTCTCCTGTTTGGCCTGCAAGGGGCCCCTGCTGTATTCACGAGTAGCTGATAAATGAGGTGTTGCATGAATATTATATATAAGGGGGTGTTGGTTTATCCTGACAAACATCCTTATTTATACAGAGACTTTGGAGGAGCACGTGAAATTGGTGCGATCAGTTTTGAAAAAACTTCAAGCAGCTGAACTGTGTGCAAAATTGTCCAATCTGAATTTCACCAAGAGAAGATTGAACTATTTGGGTTACCACATATCACATGAAAGCATAGAGAAAAAGTCCGGGCCATTTTGGAATGGGCTCCCCCTTGCACCAGGAAACAACTGCAGAGTTTTCTGGGATTTGCTTTTTTACCGTCAGTTTATCCCAGCGTTTGCAAAGGTGTGTTTACTTATTACAAGGAGACTAGGGAGACTAAAGACTGGGAGAATTGAGTCCAAACCCAGGTGACGCATTTGCATGATACATGGAATGCCAGGCAACTTTAAATAACTCTTTGCAGCTGGAACAGTGCTTAAGCATCTACAGATGGATGCCCCTTTTGTAATCCAAGCTGATGTGAGTGACATGGCGGTGGGGGCGGTGCTATTTCAGCAAATGAAACTGGAACTTTACAACCTTGTGCTTTCACCTCCCATAAACTAACTTGAGATGGAAACAAGATGTGCTATTTGGGAAAAGAAGCATTTGCGGTCCGTTGGGCATTATTAACTTGGAGGCATTTCCTCAAAGGGGCAAAACATCCCCTTGAGGTAATGGACAGGTCATAAAAACTCTAAAAACTACTCCGAAATTTATCTTCCTAAACAAAATCTGCCGAGGCTCAATACTTTTAAGAGGTTCAATTTTTCATTAAAGACCGGGGGGGGGGGAGAGAATGGTGCGCATGATCACCCCGCATGCCTTCCATCTGTGCATGCACATGCGATCCCTTCATGTGCAGCACATCTCTGCACATGCGTACGTGTCTCCCGTCCCCCCAACCATGCGCACCAGATACCCAGCAATCAGCTGTCGGGTGGTGGTGCACACCTGTGTGCAGTGAGGCCCCTCCGAGTGAGCTCTCGCGTGTGGGGGAAATAGCTCTATGGGCCACTTCCAGCACGCATGCCACAGGTTTGCCATCACGGAGCTAGGCTGACTATGGAAGCTCAGCTCCATGGAAATTTTTCTTTTCTTTTCTTTATAGTGGAATTGCCTGAAAGTGGGCAAAATACAGCCATTTTGTTGGTTCCTGACTTGTTTTCCAAGCAGGTATATTTCATACCTTGTGCAAAAATCCTAACTGCAAAAATGTTGGCTAAATTGTTTACATGTGCACAGGCTACAAGGTGTTCCCGAATGGATAATTTCAGACATGGGGGGTCCAATTTACGTCAAACTTCTTGAAAGAATTCCTGAAGTTATTGCTCCGCCCAGGGCTTAAGTCCTACTGACCACCCACAAACCAACAGGGCCTGTGAGAGAATTAACTTGGTGTTGGAACAATACCTTAGCTGTTACATCAATTATCAACAGGATGATTGGTCTGACCTATTGCCTTTTGCAGAGGTGACGTACAATAACTCTGTTCACAGTAGCACTGGGTTCACCCTATTCAAGGTAGCTATGGGTCAGGACTTTGTACCTATACCAGAGCTTTCACAAGAGAAACCCAATGTTCCATCATTGACTGAGTGGATAACCCAACTCCAGCTTACCTGGCCGGTTCTCATAAAGCTTTAGATGATGTTCATCAAGCTCATAAAAAGCAAGCAGATAGAAAGCAAGTTCCACAAAAACCATACCCAATGGAGGACAAAGTCTTCCTGTCCACTAAGTATTTACAAACCACACAGAAATCTAAAAAATTGGGACCCAAATATGTGGGACCTTTCCCAATTGTATGAATTGTGAATGTTGTGGCAGTACAATTACAACTGCCAAAGACACTTAGATGGATTCACCCTGTCTTTCATGTCAGTTTGTTAAAACCTGAACATACATCCAATTTACGGCCAGACCAGACCGCCCTTCCAGTTCCTCTTTTTATTGAAGGCGAGCAACATTTTGAGATTAAAGAAATTCTGGATTCGAGGAAACAGAGAGGAAAACTCCAATATTTGGTGGTTTGGAAGCATTTCCCTCCTCAGTTGTAATGGGTGCATGAACGAGATGTCCCTAGGCTTATGTAAACATTTTGTTCGAAATATCCTGACAAACCTTAACTTTTTGCGTAATATTTTATACTATTTTTGGAATGTTGATTTTCCTATTGTTTTATTCTTTCTTCTTTTCTAGGGATAATGCCTTTTTTGCAGGAGGGCCAAATGTCAGCCTTCAAGAATCCTTTTGCTTGTCTTTCCGGCTGCCATAGAAATGGGGGGAGAAGATTAATTGGGCTATGTGGGGAGGGGAAGAAGAGTGCTGGAGGTGAGAAGGTTAACTGTAAAACGGGAAAACTTTGACTATGCTTACTTTTTCAGTGCTGTTGTAACTTCAAACTGGCACTAAACCAATGATTGTAAGTCAAGGTCTACCTGTAATGGGAATTCAGGTTAAGCAACACTTCACAGTAGTGGAAGTTAGTATGAATGCAGCTTCTCAATTGACCCAGTTCCACATTTGAAGTAATGAAAGCCTCTCAAGGTAACCACATACTGGCCACAAATCACGGTTCCACTTGACAAAGTGGACCAGTGTGGATCTCATTAGCAAGAGAGGAGGAGTTTTCTTCCGAGGCTCTTGCTCCTTAAATTCATAAAACACTGGACAATTATGGCAGAACATCAATTTGCTTCACAAGAAGTGTTCTTGACATTATTTTACAATGGTCGCCTAAAGAAAAATTAAAGGTTCCACAGCAAATCAAGTGAAGCTACTTCCTGCTTGTAAGGGCAGAAATCCATCCTGGTTACTTATTCTCCAAAGGAGGGGGGAAATGACAGGTGATAAGAGCTGAGATCCTGTTTTGAAGGGTGGCTGAAGGAGATCTGACCCCACAACATCTATCATCTTTGAGACTCCAACCCGAGGAAACAGGTAAAAACTAGGAAACAGGTAAAAACTTAGCAAAGGCTGAGTTATGCCCAGGGACACAGAGAATTATGTTTCCCATTTAAAGATCTCTACTGTTCTATTAGCTTTTTTGAAAAATATGGTTTCATACTTGTAAAGTCTGGTTCCAAGAGAGTCCAAGTCAATCAATTTATGACAGATTTCAGAAGGCCAGTAAAAGTGTCTCGTTGTTGTTCTTAGGCTTTTAGCACTACCCAATATTTTAATTGACAATTGACCCATAGTACACCTGACAGCAACAGAGCAAGTTGTGGATATAAACTTACAAAATAACCTTGCATTGGGACAACCTTTAGCAATGTCTTTTAAGTGTGTCTACTTAAAAGCAAGATGTACTTTGAAACCAATTACATTATGGACAGGGTGCCATGTAAAATGCTAGGCTTCTTTGCTTGCAAGTATTGGAGCAGAATTAGATTTTGATGTGAAACAGGTAGCGTGTGCTTTGCTATGTTCATAATGTCCCATTCAGTGGAACATTTTGGTTCTTAAATACAGGTGTACTTCGACTTACAACACAACTGTTCAAAAAGTGACTTATGACCCTAAAAAAAGTGACTTATGACCGCTTTTCACACATACAACCATTTGCAGCATCCCCATGGACACGGGTTCACAATTCAGAGGCCTGGCAACTGGTTCATATTTCTGACGGTTGCAGTGTTCCCAGGATTACGTGATCCTCTTTTGCGACCTTCTCACAAGCAAAGGCAATGGGAAAGCCAAGTTTACTTAACAACCGAGTTACTACCTTAGCAACTGCAATGATTCATGTAATAATTGTAGCAAGAAAGGTCATAAAATGGGACAAAATATACTGAACAAATTTCTCACGAAGCAACATAAATTTTGGGCTCAATTTGGTCATAAGTCAAGGATTACCTGTATGTAGAGAGTGAGCAAAATGGTTTGATAGAGATATGCAGGTACTGTTGCCTAGCAAAGAGGCTAAATCATTATTTAAGTCCAGAATGTCCAGACCACATTCATCAATGGCTCAGACAGATTTATTACTAATTTGGTAGTATATAAGGAAAAGGAAGAAAAACAGCACATTCAAGTCTTGCAAGATTCTGCTAATTATACCCAATCCCAATAAAAATAGTTCTCGCCTTCCCATGGAGGTAATTTCCTGATCTAGAGTTCTTTAACTAATGAGTTGCAACACCTCATCTTTAAATAAACAAATTAACCAAGAATTGTCCATAATAACTGAAGGGGAATTATTATTTGCTTGTTCTTTAACACCTACATTTAAAGCAATTACAATCATTTTTACACTGATCTAGAAGTGTTTGCACCAAAACAAAATGTCATCGGCCCATTCTTATTACTTTCCCTGAATACACATGAGACATGAACATAATTGTCAAAAGATCTCAATGGTGAATCAGAGATATTTTATGTTTATTTAAAATAGTACCATTCTTTACATTATTGGAAGAAGGGAAAGGTTATCTCTAATACTTTCTGTTAATGTAGCATCCCAGAGTTAAAAACTTTTAAAAAATAAAATAAAATTTCACATCTGAAAACCAACCTATCAACATAAATGAGTTTGCACAAAACTGTAAGTAATTTAGTTATATGAATGAGAAGAAAATTATCAGCGAGAGTCAAAGAACCTCAATTTATTGTCAAAACAGCAGATTCTGGTTCAAACTTGTGTGTATATCTGGAATTATATTAAAAAAAAAATTCATCTGCAAGCAAATTGTTTGGATTTTTTTGTGAAGTCTGCAGAGCTTTTTAAAATAACCATCACTCACTGATATATAAATGACAAAGGCTTTGCATGGGTTTCTTCTTACTCATGCAATTCTAAATTCTAGCTTACCATTACATGTGGATGCAGCCCCAGCTTGAGCAAAACAATGCAGTGGATTTCAAGTATTACTACTTTCCCTTAGTGATAACTTTTCTCATCATGGTTGGGTTGCATTCCTAACCTCACTCCAGAATGCAGAATGAGGAAAAAACACCAAATATGTACAGGTAGTCCTCGACTTACAACCATTCATTTAGTGACCATTCAAAGTTACAAGGGCACTGAAAAGGTGACTTATGACCATTTTTCACACTTACGATAATTGCATCACCACAGTCATGTGATCAACATTTGGGTTTTGACAACTAGCATGTATTTATGTTGGTTTTCTGTCCTGGGTTCATGTGATCAGCATCTGCAACCTTTCCAGCTGGTTTCCGACAAGCAAAGTCAATGGGGAAGATAAATTTGCTAAATGACTGTGTAAGTCATTGAATAACTGCAGTGATTTGTTTTACAACTGTGGCAAAAAAATCATACAATGGAGCATTTTTTTTTTAACAAACTGCCTTGCTTTCTTAGCAATGGAAATTTTGGGCTCAATTGTGATTGTAAGTCAAGGATAATCTGTATTCTTTTTATGAGTCCAAAGCAAAAATAATAAAACAAAACAATAAAATAATGCGACATATGAACATGTATTTTTCTTGTGATTTCACTGGCAGCAGAATGCCTACTTATCATGGCTAAAATTATTTCCAAGAGTAAGAGGTATCAACAATAAATCCAATAAAGCCTCTATTCCTGGAAACATGAAGTATTTTTTACTCCAAGGAGTCAATTTTAGACCTATATATTCTAGATCAGTGGTCCCCAACCTTTTGGGCACCATGGACTGGTTCCAAGAAGAGAGGTGTTTCCATGGACCGGAGGAGGTGTGTTTTTGTGTGCTGCCTGCATCCCATGGATGGTCTTCACTTGTTGGTGCAGGGCGGTTTCTGGCATGCCGTGGACAGCTGTTGGTCCACAGACCAGGGGATGGGGACCCCTCTTCTAGATCTATTAAGTACTTTCCATAATGCCTCAAAGGAGCTTTTTCAAATTCTGAGTTGAAGAATCTTCTTGGATGAGAAATGAAATGTCTTCAAAGAAAACCAAGAACGTCCAGTTGCCTATGGAAAAAAACACTTTTGGGACAAGCATGACCTGAATGACTGAGAATCTCCACAGATACTTTCAAGAATGAAAACCGTATTTTCAAGTACTGGATAACAATTTATTGGAATGTCTTCCTGGTTTCATACTTTGTCTTCAGAGCTCAAAGGAAAAATATCTTTTTAGCTTGCTTGAGCAGAACTCCTAATGTTGCCATTCAAATAATTAATTTAGCCCGAGAACAGGAGGCACCCGAGCTCAGCCACAGAGCAATTCTTTCATTCCACCTTTCATTTCAAAACGTTCTGTCTTTCTATATTCCCACAAGCCAGCCAATTTAATCAAGGTGCTATGAAAACTTACAGCCCATGATTCACAAGCTAGGCAGAAGGACGCACTTTTCAAGCATGGCTCATACATAGAAAAGTGTCACAAAAAGCTTGGCCTGCAGCAGTCCAAATGTCATCACTGCTCAACAGGCATCTGACCACCAGACTTTGTACTTGATTCAGAAACAAAACACTCTAAAATAAGGGCATAGTTTCTCATGCCCAGGAGGCTCCTGGGTACAGAAAAATGGTGATTTCTACATTTGAAATAAAACTGCAAGGAATTATTAAAAAATGACCTGGCATGTTTGCTGGTCTGGAAACATAATAAAAATTGACTGAACGATCTGGCAAGGACCCAGGTGCTTCCAAGTTCTACATAGCACACTGAGATGCCAGTTGGGAACCAAAATAAAAAGGAAGTTGGGAGATTCAGGATAGGAATGAGAACAGGTTATCGTATGCTATATAGAACTTGGAAGCACCAAGTGGATCTGTTTTAGTTTTTAGAGCATAGAGTAAGTCTGTCTGGCCAGATGTTCCCAAAGGCCAGAGCCATCTTGACTTGGATAATAGGAAATTTTGCAGTTCAACCTCCTCTGTGGAGACCCAGCAACGGTCTTAAAGTGTGAAAAATGGTCATAGGTGATTTTTTTCAGTGCTGTTGTAACTTTGAATGGTTGCTAAACAAATGGCTGTAAGTCAAGGACTACTTCTTCACCACCCCAATCAAATTCTCCTCCAACCTCCAAAGTACAACACCAGCTCCAAGTGCTACCTTTTGATGTGTTGATGAACACTACACCAAAAAAGGCAACCAAAAGACCAGAAAAATGAACTAGCTTAGATGTAGTCTGGATCACGAGGAGTTCTTACTACTTACTTCCCTAATTCAACAGGTTTCCGCTCAAGAGCAAGAATGTAACCAAAGAACGAGGAATAAGAATGAGAAAAATTAAATTAAATGTAGCTGGCAGAAAGTTCTTGCTGGAAAATGGAGATAATGCCAGCCATTTTGGATTGCTGGACTGTCCCGTCCCCCCCCCCCCNCCCCCCCCCCCCCCCCGCAGACTTTACCTTTCTTCCTCTTGTCTTCCCCCAAAAAATAACTGAATTTGTCTGCTTTGGGCAAAGATATATTATAAATTGAGAAATGCTCAAGTCACAGGCTACTTCAGCATTTTGGACTAAGCAAACAAACCTAGATAACAAGATTCTCCAATGCTTGGAAAAATCTTAGTGGGGAGCAGACGCTCAAAAATTCAGTGGGCCAATTTCACAATATAAATGATCATAAATTACAACCCTCTTCAAAGTGAAGAGAACATTAACGAAGTCTTACCTAGTAAGTGTGTACTCCCTGAGTCCTGAATGCAGGTTCATGGCAGAAAAGGTACCTATACATCCACGCAACCTTTTATCTCGACCAATCTTCCACGTTACGAAGAGCGGGCTGTGAAATGAGAGAAGAAAAGAAGAATGACTAGAATGCTACTCATCCTGGAGAGCCAAACTGTGCCTGTAAAACAGTGTTTCCCCCATTACCAAAACATCTCTAATGTTGGCTTCACGATCTTCAGAATATTTGTTTTGTTGCTTTCTAAAGCTTGCTAATCTTCCTGAAGTTGTTTCATCATGAGACTGAGAAACATCACCAGTGAAGGTAGGAGTGAATTTATATAGTTTGTCTTACTAGCTTTATTGGAGTATTGTTTCTTTCTGATTGATTTTTGGGCATGGCACTGTTTCTTCTGTGATTGCTCTTGCTTATCTGGAGATAATTCCTGCTTCTCTGCATTGGTTAATAGATGTGTGTGCGGAGAATAGATATTGTTTAGATCTATTCTCCTGCTTTCCTTGACCTTTGGTTACCTTCTTTATTGAATGGCTTATTAGACAGAGCATATATTGAGAGCCAGTTTGGTTAAATGGCTAATGGTTAAAGTGCCAGGTTAGAAAGTGGGAGACCGGGACTTCTAGTGCCATCTTAGCCATGAAAGCCAATTGGATGATCTTGGGCCAGTTACTCTCAGCCCAAACCACCTCACAGGGTTATTGTGGGAAAAAACAGAAGGAGGAAGGTGTGTTGGGTAGGTTGGCCATTTTGAGTTATTTGTAAAAATATAGACAGGATATAAATAAATAAGCAAGCAACCATCCCACATGTTCTACTCCCGTGATGGCAAACCTATGGCACGCGCGCCACAGGTGGCACACAGAGCCATCTGTGCTAGCACGCAAGCCATAGGCAAAATTACCTCACTGATGAAATGGGCCTATTTTTGACCTGCAAAGCCTGCAGGGCCTTTCCTCAAGCCTCTGAGAGACAGAAAATCAGCTGGGAGGTGCAGTGCAGGTAAGGGAACGGCGGTGGTGGGGGTGGAGGATTGTGCATGCATGTGCAGGGGGCATGGGAGGTGCTTATTGCCTTCTGGGTGCTGGCACATGAGCGTGAGCACAATTTTTGGCACAGGAGCCCAAAAAGGTTAGCCACCACTGCTATACTCCCCTTTCTGGGTTGATGTTAAAAAGCCTGCCTGTTAGAAGAGAAGCAAGCTCACAGAACACCATCAGCTGCATGAATGTTTTACCAGCAGAAATATGTTTTAACCTAAATGCAGATGCTATTTCAGCACTGTTGAATATTCAACATTATTCATAACAAATGGATTTTTTGGACAAAAATATTTATTTGATGAGTGTAAAAGGAGCCCAGTGGTCTTAGGGCCAAGGACAAGACCAAAATTATATTTGATTCCAATTAATTTCAATCTAAGGACATTGATTACATCATTCCCATATTTTTAATAATTTTCTATTTCTGTCCTATTTAGAGTTTGGCTTCAGTTAAGAGAAGCTGAAACTAAGTTTTTCAAGGAGCAATGGGCTGAGTCGGGATAAATATTAGCATTTTCCTTCTACCATTCACATACAGTTCACTTTCCCTTTTTTAATGAATGTGGAATAGGGTGTCCCACATATTATTGTTTGTAGTCATAATGAGCAGATGGCTGTTAGCATAAAAATGCACAAAGCTTCTCAGATCAGACCAAAGACCTGCCAAGAAGTTCAGCTCTCCTTGCAAGATGGCAAACCAGATGTTATGAACAAAGGCCATAAACAGAAGGAAACATTCTTTCTCATGCCAAACCCCCACAATATTAGCCATGGTAGATTAAAATGTGACAACACTGGATTATTTGACAGTTTGAAATTATTGCAATATAGGTTTTCACAGAAAGTTTGGGTGTTAGACTTCCAATTTGGGCTTCATCGGCGATGGAATGAAATCCGTGATCGTGCACGCTGATGGAGTGCCCCAATCCCTTGGGTACGGGGCTGAAGCCATCATGTAGAGGTGGCGAAGAGGGGGGAGACCACCAGCTGAGTTGAGAGGAGCTGCATCTCTCCTCCTTGGCTGTTCTTTACTCCCTTTCCCAAAGACAGAAATGGCCACCTCAAAGAGGAACCCGACCAGACAAGATTGAGCAGGAGGAAGACAAAGGGGAGAGCTTGACAGACCAGGCTAAGCAGAGATAACATTATGCAAGGTACCCTGGAATTTAAATTACAAAGACTGTTATTCCTAAAAGAAGATTCTTAAAGTGGCGGAGGAGAGAGGGAAAAGGAAAAAAAAATTTTTTTTCACATCGACAGCTGCAATTGGCTTTGAATGCTAAAAAGAAGAGATTTAAGCAAGAAATTTGTGTTAATCTACTTTGAACAGTAAAGGCCATTTTAAGCTGAAATTAAAATTCAAAGGGAAAAAAAAAACTTTCTGGATATGCTAAAGCCTTCAAAAGGAGGATAGTAGAAAAAGAAAAAAGAAAGGTGGGACTTGGAAACAGCAGAGAGTACCACCTGGAAATAAAAAGAATCAACAGTGGAATTTAACAAGACTTCCAAAGGATACATGTAACTGAAACTAATTACAATAACAAAGCCCCTGTAAAGGAAAGTGGAAAAAAGAAGCAAGAAAAAAACAGTTTGGATTATTTGCTGATTTTGGGAATTTTGGGTGTTGGATTTCAGTGGTCTGAACTAAAATTAATCGGTGGTTGTTTAAAAGTGTGCTTAAAATGGCAGTACTCCTTAAGGAACTAAAAATGGAACTTAAACAAATGAAAAAAGAGTCACAAGAGGGGGAGATCCTTTGCTCACACTTCAATTCTTAGAAATTGAACTATGAACTATGAAAACAAGAAATGCTTGAAGAACAAGAAAGAGCTGGACAAAAAGAAGAAGCTATCTTAATGACCAACAATTCCATGTGGAGTAAAATGGGAAAAGGGGGAAAGGGAGTAAAAAACTTAAGATTTGAGGAAACAACTAAAAAAAATAGTTTGAAAAGTAAATATGACACTAGAAGAAGCAGAAGGAAGATTGCAGAAGGAGAATCAGGGAAACAGGGGACAAAAATGGGTGTTGAGAAAAAGAGGAGAAAGATAAAAGGAGAAGAAGTTATAAGGGACAGAAACAGAAAAAAAAACGGGAAACATACAAGGATTAAAGGTTTAAGCCTATTTAAAAGACATAATGGTTAAAAATATAAATTGAAAGAGAAGATTCTGCAAGGGTACAAGAGATAGTGTTTATATTTGAAATAGTAACGAGCTAGAAATATAAACATAGGTGATTAAAGTGAAAGACAAAACATGTTATGTAATGGAATATTTTGTTAATAATTAAATGAAATAGAGAAAGGAACAAAAGAGAAGAAGAAGGAATAAGAGGAAGAAAGAGAGAGGAATTGCCTGCAGGGTTGAAAGAGAGCGCATCTCTCCTCCCAGCTGCCATTACTCCTTTCCTGAAGGCAGTTGCAGCGTGGTCAGAAATGGCCACCAAAAAGAACTCTACTGGAAAAGAATGTGCAGGAGGAAGATAAGAAGAGAAATTTTGGCTGACCGGGTCAAACAGCAAAAGCAACAAATAAGGTACCCTGGAATTTAAGCGTAACAACATTTCCCAAAGAAGATTTTGAAGCTGTGAAGGAGAGAGAGCTGACAGCTAAGACACTTAAGCAAGAAATAGAAATTGAAAAAAAATCCATTTTGACATTAATAGCACTTAAGCTGAAAATAAAAGTCAATGGATAATAAAGATTTCTGACATTTAAAAGTTTTAAAAGCTGAAAAGGAGAAAAAAAAGAATAAGAAAGGCAGGATCTGGACAAATGGAGGACACTGCCTGAATTAAGGAATGGAACTGTAATTAAAAGAAACTCACAGTGAAATTTTAACAAGATTCCTCAAAGATACATTTTAATGCAAAATTGTAACAAAATAATAGAATCCAGGAAGAGAAAGTGGAAAAAAGAAGCAATAGAAACAGCCTTGGATGATTTGGATTACTTGGTGATTTTTGTTTTTGCATCTGATTACTAAAATTAATTGGTGATGTTTAAAAAAGTTTTAAAATGTGATAACTCTTAGAAGAACTGAAAACGGAACTTAAAAATGGATAAGATGCACAAGAAGGAGAAGTCTTTTGGCTTCATGTTTCAATTCTTAGAAATGGAAGATCTGGAACTATGAGAAGCAACAAGAAATGCTTGCAGAACAAGAAGACGGGACAAAGAAGAAGCCATCTTTAAACAATCAAATAATTTTAAGTGGGGGGAAAAATGGGGGAAAGAATGAAAGGTTTAAGACTAAAAAAAACAACCAAAAAGAGGACAATTTGAAAGATAAGTATAATATTAGAAAGCAACAGAAGAGGGGATTGCAGATGAGAGAGTTAAAGTAGAGAGATGAGGGGGAAAAGGGAAGGAGAAGAAGAGGGGAAAGAAGGCAAGGAAAAGAAGTTGTAAAAGCACAGAAACAAGAAATGGAGAAAACAGGGAAAAGATATAAGGATTGTAACCATAAGTTTGTTTAGAGATAATGTGAAAATTTAATTGTAAAGGGATTCGTAAAGATAGCATTTATATTACACAATAGAAATAATTCAGAAAATATGATGATGGATAAAGTTTATTGTAATGTGTGGGATGTTTGTTAATAAATAAATGAATTCAAATGATTGAGATATTAAAGGGAACATTTCTTACATTATTAGTAATGATTTTCAAAATATAAGTAAGAAATTGGGAAAAAAGAATTAACTATGGACAGTTTATAATTTGTCCAAGGAAGTATGATATTCAGTTGAAAAGAAATGTTAAATATGTTAGATTTTAATGCATATTAATGATAGATGAATTGGAATGGAATGTGTGTTTTATTTACAATGTAATATAATTTTTTCTTTTAAGAATATAGTATCTATTTAGAAGTACAAGCAGAATCCAATTGGAATTAATGTATTTATATTGAATGCTATAATTTTAAAGCTATACAATTGAAAGCTTAAATAAGAGTTTGAATGGATAAAATTAAAGGATATAAAGGTGTCATACTCTAATTGGTAACTACAGGGAAAAAAGTATAAATATAATGATTTGATCTGAATTGGGATGAGATGAGATAATTAAAACAAAGTTAGGAAAATTAAAAGAGGGGGAAAACTATATAGAAAATATAAAATGGCAATAAGATATGGAATAGAATATAAAAATGAGCATGAAATTGAGTTTGTGTCTGTATGAACAAGTGATAACCTGGGACCATGCTATTTTGAAAAAAGATATTTTATTTGTATTTTGTCTTTGTGAAAACCCAAATAAAAAATTTTCAAAAAAAAAGAAACTGAACATTATAATTGTATAATGTATAAATTAAACATTAAATGAGATTTGAATGGATAACAATTATAAGATATAAAGGTGATATACTCTATTTGGTAATCACAGGGGAAACCTTACTTTTTAATGCCTGGAAGGGGAGGTAATTTTTTTTTCTTTTCCCTTTCGGGATGATGATGAAAAAAGAATGTATGAAATTGTAAGTACAAAAGTACAAATATAATGACTAGAAAGATAAAGAAATGTGGAAAAAATATGTAATTGAATTAGAAAGAAATGAGAAAATCAGAAATAAGCTTGAGGAAACAAAGGGAAGGGAAAAATTATTGTGAAAATGATAAAAATAGTGACAAGATATGAAATAGAATATAAAGATGAAAATGGTATTGAGATTATATTTATATAACCTGGAATCATGCTGCTTTCAAAAAAGATATTTTATTTCTATTATGTTTTGTGAAAATCCAAATAAAACTTTTACAAAAAAAAAGAAAAGAAAGAAAGGTTGGGTGTCAACAGAGTGATTGGAACTTTAGTGGTTAAGGCATCAGGCAAGAAACCAGGACATGGTCAATTTGAGTCCCACCTTCAGTATGAAAGCCAGCTGGCTAACTTTGGGCCAATCACAAGGAAATGGTGAATTCTAGTCCCCCTTTAGACATGAAAGCTGGGTGGATAACTATTATCCAATCTCCTGGTGACTGAGTTCCTATCCTGTCTAAGCCATGAAAGCCGACTTATGACCTTAGGCCAATCAATCTCTCAATCCAACCCACTTTACAGGTTGTCATTATGGGGAAATAGGAAGAAATATTGTATGTTTCCTGCCTTGAGTTACTTATAAAGCAGGTGTGTCAAACTCGATTTCATTGAGAGCCACATCAGGGTTGTGCTTGACCTTGGGGGGGAGGGGTGGGTGCGACCAGGGTGGGTGTGGTCAGCTCAACATCACTTGTGTGGGGGTACCTGTGGCAGCCCAAATTTTCAGTGAAAATGGGCTCCTGAGCAACTCTCTGCCAGCAACCCTCCTGCAACCCTCTCCAGGCGAAAACAGAGCACAGTAGGGCCCACAGCCCTCCCGAGTGCCATTTTCACTGGCAGAAGCACTATGGGCCAGTCATTTGCTGTTTCCAGGGCAGCCTCATGGGCCAGATCTAAGCACCCCATGGGCCAGATCTGGCCCCCAGCCTTGAGTTTGACACTCGTTATAAAGTAATAGAGGCAGGATAAAAAAAAATCTTAACAAATAAATCCTCAAATCTCTAGGGCTAGGCACATCCACTTTGATTTGATTTGATAAGGTATCATACAGAATAATAGAGTTGGAAGGGACTCTGAAGGTCTTCTCGTGCAAAAGTGAGAAAACTCAGATAAGGGGGGGCTAGGGTGGTGGGGCAAGGCTGGGTGGGACCGGTGAGTGTACTTGCTTCTCCACACCCAGCCAGACCAGGCCAAGGGAATTCAGCCAGTTCGCCAAACTGAGCAGTTAGATATCAGTTCTAGCGAACTGGTGAAAACCAGCTGAACACCATCATTGTCCTATACCATTTCACATAAATGGCTGCTAGTCTCTTCTTAAAATCCGCCAGTGATGAAGCACCCACAACTTCTGAGGGCAAGCTGTTCCACTGGTTACTATTTTTGTCACTTGATACGAGAGACAGGAGAACAATACAGGATTGACATTCTGATCACAAAACAGGTATAGCGAGATCAATTAGCAGCCAGCCAGCAGTCTTGATCAGCTTCTGCCCAAAGAAGATGAAAGAAACAAAGATAGCAAACACAGCCAACAAGGCTCAATTTAGCAGACCACAGTAAGTTTCCACACTGAGAAACTACTGTAGATAATTATGGGGTAATTTAATCTGTTTAAGATGCTAATTTTCAAGGTTCCTGCTGTGACAGAACTGCTAGTAATAAATAAACTTGATCACTTAAGAGTGCCATCCATATGCACTGCCCTTTACAAAAATGGTGTTACATCATGGCCATAAATGAACTGCAATGTGTGAGGATAATACAGATGAAGTAGAGACAGGTGGTATTTGTGACTATGGCATTTAGAAATAATTAGGCTTAGGAGCCCAGAAAGGTTAAGTATTTCTATTATTGCAGGTACTTTTCAATCTGCATAGCCAATTAAACAAGAGAGGCGGCTTGTCAGTCCTCAAGGGAGACATGACCTGGAGCCCATCTCGTGCTACAGGTGGACTCCTTCCAAACTACAGTTTTTAATCTCCTTGATTAAAAGAAAACATTTTCTGAGGTGAGAAAGACATTCACCTCCAAGCTGAATTTTGAAAAACCCAAAGCTATTGAATACTGGTTGATGCCTATGACTTCATCATAGTTTCTAAGCTTCATTTGAAGAATCACATGTTTACAGTAAAACACTCCCATTCTCCTTCCATGTTCTGAGCTGAGCTTAGTACCAAAATATTAGTTCTTCTGTTATATAATTTTTATTACTATATTTAAACAAGATAAAAATTAACAGTGTAAAGAAGACAAAGGAAAACAAATCAAAGAAAAAGCAAACCGCAAGAAGAAAAAAGATACAAAGAATTTATATTATTTTTCATAAGTTATAAGTAGAAATACAGTATCTATAGAAAGCTCTCTCCCTCTCTAAAGTTATATTATTTTACCCTTCTTCTGTCTAATCAGCAAATCCATAAATCACAAGTTCATTGTTCTATTTTTATGCAAAATGTCCATAAGAACATAAATTTATTAATAAATAATAAATTATAGGAGAAGGAAAGGATGGTGGGGGCAGTTAAACAAGTCATCAGTCTAAATAGAGTCCTTTCATTGCCAACTGTTCAAGTCCTCTTGAATTCTGTTGAACTTTTTTTGGTGCCAATTTAGTACTGAACTTTGGTTGACTTAGATTCCTGGGTATAGCCTTGAGCAATATATCTTTTGAAATGCAACTTAACCTGCTCTCTGATTCTTTGCACCTGACATAAATGTAGATAACTTTTCTCCAATTAAAAAAAAAATCTATTTCAGAAAAATCAGTCATCAACCATTCTTCCATATGAGTAGCATCTTCTACCTTCCAAGGATGAGTTGTGGTTTTTGCAAAATGAAGCTCAATATGATAACATTCCTTTTAAGAAAAACGGAATTCGGGACAATCCATTTATGCTATGAAATCAATCTTCCTGCTCCATGTGGAACCCAGATGGAAGAACCCTGGGAAAATATCTAGCTGGTCTGTGCTGGAGCATATTTAATACTGTGTCCTAAGTTAATGGCCTTCAATTTTTTGGGCACCAGGGACCGGTTCCATGGAGAGGTTTTTTCACGGACCGGAGGGGGCGTGGTTTCACCTTTTGTCTGCACCCCAGGGATGTGGCTTCACTTGTTTGCATGGCCCAGTTTCTGGCATGCTGCGAAGCAGTGCCGGTCCATGGACTAGGGATTGGGTTCCCCTGTTTCGAAGGAAGTGTCCTGCTCTGCTGAAGGTTCATTGTAATTTTCACTTGATTTCTTAGCAGGCATTACCAGCATTTTTAAAAGAAATTAATGTTTCTAAATGGAATGGATGTTCCCAACTTAATCATTATGTATCTAAAACAAATCTCTATTCTACCAATGTTGACCTTCCACTGATGCTTTTCTGTTGTAAGTCAAAAAGATCTGAATTAATAGCAGCATGTGAAGTATTTAAGTCGTATTTTTAAAGGTCAGATTAAGAGATTCTTTGCTTAACGGTCAATGACATCAGGAAACAGTAGCTGTTTTGGGAGAGGGTGGAGCTGGCGTCACGACGATACGGCATGCAATCTTGGAGGTCTCTGATTACTGATGATATCTTTGCTCCTGGATGGTCCAATCGGATCTAAACCGTCCCGAAGAGATGGTGAATGTAAAGAGCGCATCCTGTCGA
>BHFT01034293.1:0-14603 GCA_004320025.1 Laticauda laticaudata
ATTAACTATTCTATATACTTATATATATATATATATATAAATATATATTTGTGCTGTTAGCTTCCTTCGGGTATACCCACGTCATTGCTAGTTCTGTTAAAGTTTGAGCTCATTGTAGTCTCGTTAAAGTTGATCAGCAACGTTCTTCAGCAGCAATCCATCTGCCATCATCAGGCTTCCGTATTGAAGTGTCTGTCTCACCAGTTCCTTCTGGTTTCAAATCTTGAGCGGTCTATCTAATTGGCTATTAACACCTGGGTCTGGTGTTCATTGGACCTTGGAGTTTGTATGATTGGTCGTTTCTGGTTCCTTCTGCGTTGTGCTTGATTGGCTGGCAGCACTCTGTTCTTGTGTTGGAGGCTTCACATGCAGCTGGCTTCGTGGGAGTCAGCAGACGGAGACGTGTCTGTCTGTGCTCAGCGTGTTTCTGTCTGTTTGTGGTGGGAGATTTTTCTATTGAGAGTGCAGGCTCCAAATGATTGACAGTCTCTGAATCATCTCTTCTATTCATGCTGTCAGTCTTTTTCAATCTCTTGCGCTTCTGTGACTACATTGCCCGGTACATACATTGGACGGGCAATAGAAGAATAAGTACACCCGCTAGCCAACCTTTGAGCTCACGGACATGAACACCAAAAATGCCTAGTTTAAAAAAAGCTGGAACACACCAATCCTCACTTAGATCCCACACATGACAAACCACAGTCACAACATTCAACTTCAGGCACTTAAAACCTAGCCATATAGAAAACCAGCCCAGAATCATCAGGAAGAAGCCATAGAGATTTGAAAAGACCTGACAGCATGATAAAGAGATGATTCCAGCAGGCTAGTCATCATTTGGAAGCCTGCACTCTCCAAATAGAAAATCCTCCACAACACAAAAACAGACCAAACACGATGAGCACCAGACCAGACTCCTCTGATGCCTCCAACTCAAACACCCCCCCACAGGCACCCCACGTGTGAAACCCAGCTGCTGATGAATACGCAGCGTCCTTCACACGAAGCCCAAGCCTGCATTGAAAGGCCTCCAACACAAGACAGAGTTGCTTGCCAACCATGCAACAGCCCACACAACAGACAGAAAGAACCGAAAACACCCCAATCCCATCAAACTCCAGATCAACAATGAACACAGACCCCAGGTTAATAGCCAATCAGAATTAGACCAGCCCTCAAATTGAAACAGAGGATGTTGAGAACACCACTTCATAAGAAAGCCTGATGATGGCAGATGAGTTCTGCTGAAAACGTTGCTACAAGCTTTAACAGAACTCAATGAGCTACAACTTTAAACAGAACACCCAATGACGTGGATAATACCCGAAGGAAGCTAAAACAGCACAAATGTAAGTACCGCGAGAGCTTAAAAAACAAATATATAATATTATCACGAAAAACCTCAAAAACATATATATATATATATATTGGATTAGGTGGGGCAGAGCAGTGGTATCAGAGGTTGGAACTTTCCCCACACCGTTGAGCCATGTAAGATAGGTGGAATTTGTAATGTGTTGTCTTTAGGGTTTCTTAGGATGGTGGATATTTTTCTGTTTGTGCAGAATGCTGTTTTAATGTTGTATTTTTGGAGGGATCTTGCTTGATTTTGTATAATATCAAACAAACATTACAAACTGCTTTCTACACGCACTTCCTCACATCACCACCGAGCACCAGATCAATTCCGTAGCGAAGACACTTCATCTCCAGAACAAAATGCTCGCCGTATGAACAACACTTAAAAACTTGAACTACACACTTCTCACTAATGTACTTTACAGCCAAATGCGAGTCCCAAAAAAGAAGATTACCACCTAATCCAAAAAGAAACCCCCAACCAAAAAGCAAGACAGAGAACAAGAGAATGGCCAAAGCCCTCCCCCCATATATAAAAGGCCACTACAGACAAAATCACGCAAAGATTCTCCAAAAACACAACATTAAAACGCATTCTGCCACAAACAGAAAAAATATCCACCATCCTAAGAAACCCTGAAGACAAATTGAGTTAGAAACCAAAACGGCGTATACGAAAATCCCTTGCACTGCCTGCCCCACCACATACATAGGACCTGAATAGCACATACACACACACACACACACACACACACACACACACTGCTCAAAAAAAATAAAGGGAACACTTAAAAAACACAGTGTAACTCTAAGTCAATTCACCACTTCTGTGATGAAATCAAACTGCCCACTTAGGTAGCAACACTGATTGACAATTAATTTCACATGCTGTTGTGGCAAATGGAATAAGACAACAGTGGACAAGCCGTTGGCAGTTAGGCAAGATATCCCCAATAAAGGAGTGGTTTTGTGCAGGTGGCTGACCACAGACCATTTTTCTCAGTTCCTATGCTTTCTGGCTGATGGTTTGCGTCACTTTTGATTTGGCTGGTGGTGCCTTTTACTCTAGTGTTAGCATGAGACGGAGTCTACAACTCACACAAGTGTCTCATTAGTGCAGCTTACCCAGGCATGGCCACATCAATGCGAGCTGTGGCAAGAAGGTTTGCTGTGTTCTGCAGCGTAGTGTCCAGAGCTGGAGGCGCTACCAGGAGACAGGCCAGTACACAGGGAATGTGGGAGGAGGCTGTAGGAGGGACAACAAACCCAGCATCAGGACTGAAACTACCTCCACCTTGTGCAAGGAAGGACAGGAAGGAGCACTGCCAGAGCCTTGCAAAAATGACACCTCCAGTAGGCCACAAATGTGGCATGTGGCTGCTCAAACAGTCTGGAAACAACTCCAGGAGGGTGGTATGAGGGCCTGACGCTCCACAGGTGGGGTTGTGCTTACAGCCCCCCACACCATGCAGGACGTTTACGGCATTTGCCGAGAATACCCCCAGATTGGAAATTCGTCACTGGGTGCCCTGTGTTCCTTCACAGAGTTGAAATTCAGGTTCACACTGAGCACATGTGAACAGAACATGCAGGGTCTGGAGACACCATGAGGAACGTTTTCTGCTGCTGCAACATCCTCAGCATGACCAAAGTTTGGCAGTGGTATCAGTAAAGGTGTGGAAAAGTTGGCATTTCTTTAGGGGGCCGCACAGCCCTCCATGTGCCTCTCCAGTGGTAGCCTGCACTTTATTAGGTACCGAGAGGAGATCTCAGACCCTTGTGAGACCATATGCTGGTGGTTGGCCCTGGGCTTCCTCCAAAGTGCATATGCTAGACCTCATGTGGCATGAGTGTGTTAGCAGTTCCTGCCAAAGATGAAGGCATTGACTGCCTGCCTGTTCCCAGACGTTGGAATCCAATTGAGCACATTGGCGACATCATGACTCCATCCACCAACGCCACATTGCTACCACAGACTGTCCAGAAGTGGTGGATGCTTTAGTCCAGGGTGGGGAGGAGACCCTCAGGAGACCATCTGCCACTCATCAGGAGCAGGCCCAGGCGTTGTAGGGAGGTCATACAGGCACGTTGGAGGCCACCACACACACTACCGAAGCTCTCATTTGTCTTTTACATCAAGTTGCTATCAGCCTGTTAGTGTTTTTTTCCACCTTTATTTGAGTGTAATCCAGACCTCATGGGTTGCTAAATTTGACTTCCAATTGGTTGATAATTTTTGTGTGATTTTGTTGTCAGCACATTCAACTATGTAATGAACAAAGTGTTTAATAAGAATATTCATTCAGGTCTAGGATGTCTTATTTTTGTGTTCCCTTTATTTTTTTGAGCAATGTATATGTCTATCGATATCTATATCTATATATTTTACAGAAAGCTTGTTCCAGAAATTTTCACTGCAGTGTTAAACATTTTTTTCTGCATTCAGTGACACTGTTATAGTGATCTCAATTTTTTGAATATATATTCAGATGGTTCATTAGTAATCAAATATTAGCAGACACTTGATGACTTTATCAGTCCTGCATAATGTGGTTTCATAATCAAAGATAATGTCACTTATAATAAAACCCCTAAATGTTAAAGCAATTTATAATCTAATCTATTGCAATCAGTATTTTTAATCTGATGAACTTTCATAGTCAATAGGGTTTTTACCAGTATTCCTGGTCAAAAGGAACACTCTGGAAAACTCTTTGTAAATAGGCATTAATACATCAGTTAACTGCTCTGATTCTTTTCTTTTTTTTTACATATTTTTAAAGCACAACCTCAATGTTTGCCTCAGCCAAATGTTTTGTCGCTTGACAAATATAAGGAAGGAACCAGCAAAAAACAAAATAGCCCCAGAAGTCTGAAAAGTGAAAGCGGATTTTGCAGTGGAGTCAAAGTTGATGCACCAGATAACCAAATATTTTCTGCACCTGTTTCCCAAAAGATACACAGAAAAATTCATTCCAGCCTGTCGGTCAACATTGAAAGTAGTAAGAAAAGCTCTGCTTATTCTCATAAACCAGATCCTTTTCCTGAAGGTAAGTTGACAACAAAGTGTTTTTTTTTTTTTTTAAATTGCTAACTGGCAGTATCAGGGGTGGGATTCTACTGGTTTGGACNATCGCTGACTGCGTTCTACCCTGGCCAATCACCCCTTAAGGTATTTCTTTTTTTTCCTCCTTCCAATCAGCTGTTTTTATGATCAGCTGTGCCAGGATTCCCCTCGTCTTACTGTTTCATCCAGGAGGCTTCCCTAAGGTCCAGAAGGCTCAAAAAATGATGGGGGGGGGGGTGCTGCCAAAAAAGAAGCCATGCCCACCCAGTCACATGGCCATGCCATCTAGTCACGCCCACAGAATTGGTTGTTAAAAAAATTGAATCCCACCTCTGGGCAGTATCATTACAGAGGCAAGATAGAAATGCTTTGTATTTAGGAGACAGGCAAATATTTTAAAATATGTAAAAAGAACTTGTTATTTAGTTATTGACAAGGGCTTAGTACATTCCCAAAACTCCATATTCCTGGCTATTGATATCTATACAGTAAATACTGTAGGTGATCCTCTACTGAAAGCCATTCATTTAGTGACAGTTCACAGTTAGTTACAATGGTGCTGAATAAGTAATTTACAACCAGTCGTTGCACTTACAACTGTTTCAGCCTGCCTCTGGCCTCATGATCAACATTTGGGTGCTTGGCAACTGGCATGTATTTATGGTGGTTGCAGTGTCTCAGAGTCATATGATTGTGATTTTGTGATTTTCCTAGTTGGCTTCTAAAAAACAAAGTTAATGGGGGAAGTTGAATTCACTTAACAACCATATGATTTGCTTAACAGCCTCACCAAAAATGTAGGCAAGACTTACTTAGCAACTTAGCAATGAAAGTTCCAGACACTGTAAGTCAAGGATTGCCTGTAAATCCTTATTTATTTTCATACCCTCAAAAATAAATACATTTTATTCTTCATTGGAGCCTGTCGTTAATCTATTGATCCAACTGCTGTAAAAAGAGCAGCAGAAGTTAAAAAAGGAAAGGAGAACAAGACAAAATATCATTCTGCCCCTTTCACAATCATCTCAAAATTATTATGAATATGCCAGAAAAAATTGTTTTGGAAGATTGATCATCTTGGCAGTTTTCTCTACTTTCTCCATTTCAAATGTACATTGCCAAACTTTTAAACATTTTTTTTTAATTACAGATTACTAGTTTAAGCAGTTTTTTATTAATTGGCTTGAGCAAAGGATCCACACAATTCTCATTATAACAAGAGGAAAAACTCCAGCCTACAAGGAATATATCTATCTATATCTATATCATATATATCTATATCTATCTATCTATATATATCCCTCTCCTTCCCTCTCTCTCCCTCTCTTCCTCTCTCCCTCTCTCTCTCTCACACACAGAACCAATTTGGTGTAGTGGTTAAGGCATCAGGCTGCAAAACAGAAGCCATGAATTATAGTTCTTTAGGCACAAAGCTGGACTAGGAAATTACCCAGTTTATGTAATTTTGGCTGATCTCTCTCAACCTTAGGAAGCCAGCAATGGCAAACCACTTCTGAAATATAGTCAAGAAAACTACAGGGACTAATCTAGGCAGTTGTTAGGAGCTAACACTGATGAATAATGAATAAAAATCTGTTCTGTTTTCTATATCATCATGTCATATCAATAGATTTAAATTGGCTGCCTAACAATTAGTTGGTTAAATCTTCAAATTTGGAATAAGATCTTATGGGTTTATTTAATATTGTAGTGAGGAAAGGGCTTGTCCTTTGAAATATTAATAAAAACTAATCTAAGAAAGAGTAGAATAATATTATGCAAATTATAAATATAACAAATGATTTTTAATCATCAATCAACAGTGATAAATCAAGAATGTTTTAAGATATTAAAATACAAAGATAAATATAAGAAAACAATTTTATATGCATGATCTATGTAGCATTTGTTTGTTTAGAAATGCATGTTTTCAGTTCTTGATATCTTGTCAAGAGGAACTCTTGTTTGCTTGTGAAAATTATGTCATTTCACATCTGTCACCTTTCTGATCCTTCAGGTTCTATATGTAGCTTTTAGGATATGCCAATGTCTGAACCTCTTGCTTTCACTCTGCAAATTTGTACTTCTCTCTTTTACATACTTGAGTGGTTCCCACCATTCACTGAAGTAATTTAAATGTCACTTTTCTGCTTCTCTCACAGTATTCTCACAGTCTCACATCAGGTTTGTATCACTGTACCTCCCGCTGCTGTAGTGCAATATAGTACAATCATGTCTGATTCTAATTGAAAAATATAGTGTATAGTACATTTTCTAAAACAAAAAGTACATGTTGTTGACTTCTGACACTTATATTGCTTCGGGATGGCAATCCCTGTATTCCCAATTGTTATTGTTAACTGAATCCCACTGTTGTTAGGCAAAGCAAGTTCTTGCCAGCTTTCCACAACCAAAGTCAATGGGGAATCTGGCAGGAAGTTGCAAGTTCCAGGTCTCTAGGTAAGTAAGTGACCACTAATTCTAATTCAAGTAGAGTAGAGTAGAGTGGAGTGGAATGGAACAGAACGGAACAGAAAAGAATTCTTTATTAGCCATGTGTGATTGGACAAACAAGGGATTTGTCTTCAGCACATAAGCTCTCTGTGTACAAACAACAACAAAGTGATAGGTTACAAATAATAAAACTATATGATTTATGACATTATGTATTAGGCGTGTCAAACTTGCAGCCTGCAGGCCAGATGCATCACACACTGGCCACGCCCATGCCTGGTTTAGTGAAGGGGAAAAAAGTCACAATATGTCTCGTGACAATGCGTGACAACACAAGTTTGATGCCCCTGTTATATATTGTATAGATCTATGATGAACAAAGTGATAGTCATATATCATTGAGAAGACCCACTTTCTATGTTAGTATTGCTTAATTAACATTGACTCTGACCAATTATGTACAGTGGACAGTAACTAGGTAAGATAGGTGCATCCTCAACTAACCAGGCCAGATGCTATAGTAGTGAAATGAACATCTTAAAATTCCAGCTGGAATGTTCTTAAAAATTGGCATGCTCAGAAGGAAAGCATGGGCATTACTTTGGGATATTTCTTTTTCTCTTTAGAAAAAGATGCTTCCTCTCTTCAAAGCTCATCTCTACAATACAGTTAGGACATCACATAAATTTTCTTTCCTTTTTAAGAAGCATCTCAGCACTGATAAAAGAGGTCACTAAATTTTCTTGACCCTCAAAGATGGTTTTCTTTCTATTTGTTCTCTGAATAGCAGAGTTTCAGAGAGGTTTCTATCTGTTTTTGGCCTTTCAAGTTCATCCAAAGGGTTATTGTACCTTCTTGAGCTTTGTCATGATACTTATTTACATATTTGTGTGTAAATAATTGAAATAGACATGAACAATAAAATAATCAAAATAGACATGAACAATAAAAATGGTCAAATAGATAAATTGGTTAGAATTATTTTTCAAGTGACACTGATTGATAATAAGATTGTATTAACAAAATGATACAAAAATGTTATGCACTGCCACCTGTTTAGATTATTTTTAAGAGATTTTTGCAAAAATAAATGAAGAATGAACAGGTAGTTCTTGCTCAATGTTGGTAATCAGGATCAACAACTTTGTTGCTAAATTATTTTGGTGAATTCCTCTTTTTTTTTTTCCTAAGTAGGTTTCTAGAAAAACAAAAACTACAAGTGGTCCTCAACTTATGACTACAGTTGAGCCCAAAATTTGTATTGTTAAGTAAGATAATTTTAAATTATTTTTGCCCCATTTTATTACCTTTCTTGCCACAGTTGTTAAGTGAATTACTGCAGTTGTTAAGTTAGTAACACAGTTGTTAAGTGAATCTAGCTTATCCATTGAATTTGCTTGTCAAAAAAAATCACAAAAGGTGTTTATGTGACCTGGGTTATATGCCAGTTACCAAGCAGATAAATTTTGATCATGGTCATGATTTAATCATGATCAATTTTGATTGATCAACACAGGGATGCTACAACAGTCATAAGTGTGAAAACAATCATAACTCACTTTTTTCAGTGCCATTGTAACACTGAATGATCATTAAACAAATAGTTGTAAGTCAAGAACTACCTGTGTTTTGGTATTATTTTTGTCCACAATAATTGTCCTGAACATAAGCTAATGTGTTAGTGTGTGCTGTGCATATATTTTATTGTAATGGCTGTTTTTGTTGGTATTGTTATGTTCTGTTATGTTACTAATTATTTTAAATTTTATTCTGTATGTTTTATGCCACAGAGTTTTGGAATGTAGTAAGTTTAACAAATTAAAATACTATGATCATGACAGTGATGATTTAATTTGTTGTTTTCTTTTTCACAATCATTGCTCTGCATGTAGTGTCATGGTCATTAATTGCATGGCCATTTCATTTTGATTAGTGGTAGTTATAATTTATTGTAATTTGGAAACCTTTCTTCCAAACCTTTATTTGGCATTCATTGTCAAGATAGAGAAAAAAAGTTAAACTAATCTTGAATTATCAATATTGAGACACCTATTTCTTCTTAACTATGTCTCGTTTACATTATTTTTAAAAAAACCATAAGAGGAAATTATTAGTTTTGTTCCATGACAGTCTCCATGACAACAGTCTAATTAATCCCCATCAATCTGGCTTTGGTTCTCTTCACTGAACTTGTACTCCCCAGCTTCATTTCATGTGTCATATCTGCTAAGCACTGGATGAAGGTCACTTGTAGGTATGGTTATTCTTCATGAGAAACATAATTTAACATATGTAAGCATTCTTCTGACCAGCTGACTCTTTCCTGTTTTGTTACCAATGAACATTCATCCTTTCATCATATTTAAGTGTTTATGTATTATTGTTCGTTATTTATAGAAATGAGCTAACAAATTAACTATTTAAACAAAAATGCTTACATAACACCAGTGGCTAATTTCTTTTGATTGTGGATGAATCAAACATGCATCTCTCCCAACATTTTTTGCATTACAGGTAGTCCTCAAATTACGACCACAATTGAGCCCGACATTTCTGTTGCTAAGCAAGACAGTTGTTATTGGCCCATTTTACGACCTTTCTTGCTGCAGTTGTTAAGTGAATCACTACCGTTGTTAAGTTAGTAATCTGGTTGTTCAATGAATCTGGCTTTGTCTGAAGGTCACAAAAGAGAATCACATGACCCAAGGACATTGCAACTGCCATGAAGATGAGTCAATTGCCAAGTGTCTGAATTTTGATCACATGAACATGAAGATGCTGCAGTGGTCATAAGTGTGAAAAATGGTCATAAGTCACTTTTTCAGTACCATTATAATGTTGAAGGCTCACTAAATGAAATACTGTAAGCAAGGACTATCTGTACCCAGTTCATTTATAAGTGACAGACTGAATAATCTCATTGGAAGATTTTGTTTTCATTTTTTCAACCCAATTTTATTTTTATATTTTATAGCTTTCCTTCATTTCTTTATTAGCATGAAAGAAGATTGGCTTTTTTGTTTTGGTGTTGATGTTGCAGATGGATTAAGGCTATTCATCATATAGGGTTGTCTTGAAGCAAGAGGGATAAGTGCATTGGTAAACATAAAAAAAACTGCAAAATAAAAGGGGACTGATAGGGAAAGCTACCGTATATACTCGCATATAAGCCAACTTTAGAACGCTTTTTTTTTTTTTTTCCAAATTTGGGGGTCGGGGTCGGCTTACATGCGCATAAATCTGATTTATCGGTGGCCGTGCCTCAATTTGCGCTGGAGCAGCGACTTAGCATGGCGGCTTCCCGCGATGAGAGTCTTGGCTCTCGCACTCCCTGTCAGCTGGCCCTTAGCAGCCCTCGCCTCAAGTAAAACGCGCGCGAAGTCAGGGCCATTTTTCTCCCTGGATGGTGATGAGCCGCAACTTTTGCCCCGCTGCCTTTTCCCTCTGGGCTCACTTCTGCTGTTCAGGAAATCGCGCAAAGCCCTGTCCTCCCAGAATCTTTCTGACGGTGAGCCTTGGTCTTGGCCCATCTTCGCAGGGCGTTGAGCTCGGCGGTTGATCGCCACCGTGTTGCTCAGAATAGGATAGCCTGACAGATCGAAGTTAATTGGGGAGGGGTGTTTCTGTGCTGGGATCTACTCGAAAATAGTTATAATTTACCTGTTCCCAGCTCTTGGGGAAATGTCGGTAATTATGCCATCGTAATTACGCCATCTCCAGATTTTTTTTCATGGGTCTCCAGATTTTCCTTTATCAGGGGTTGAACACCATGGTATTTGGGGTCGGCTTATATGTGAGTTTTTGCAAATCTCCTCATTTTGGGGCAGTTTTTTAAGGGTTGGCTTATATGCGAGATCAGCTTATATGCGAGTATATATGGTATTTAAAATAATAACTATAATTGTTCCTGTTATGGAGAACAAATAAATGGTATGTCCAAAATGATAAAATGATTTGTATTTAGTGATACAACAACATGTTCTTTAGGATCCTAATAGCAATAGCACTTAGACTTATATACCGATTCACAGTGCTTTTACAACCATTTCTAAGTGGTTTGCAGAGTCAGCATATTACTTGCAAAAATCTGGGTCCTCATTTTACCAACCTCAGAAGGATGGAAGGTGGTGAGATTTGAACTGCCAAATTACAGACATCCAGCAGTCAGTAGAACTAGCCTGCAGTACTGCATTCTAACCATTGCGCCACCATGGCTCTTCTGATTTCTACAAAATCTTCCAAAGAGATTATTCAATCTGTCATTTAATCTTATGTCTGCTGTGCCTCTGAGCTTTACTGCTGTGCTCTGAAATCTTTTTGGAGCATTTATTTATTGATTCATTTTTATTTATTTGCTTCATGAATTATTTTAAAGGCATATAAAATCCAACCCAATATAAAACATAATATAATGAAACCAAATTAATCAACATAAACATATCTTAATCAGCAAAAGCAATCCAAAAAAGGTTTCAGCTAATAGTGGGGGTATTCTTCTTCATGAGCAGACAATTAAAAGGAAGGTGAGCTGCCATGCAAAAGTACTCCTCATATTACACATTCATACAATGTAATTTGGGAAAAAAAGAAAATGGTTTTGTTTGCTCTTAAAGTATTTTGTTTTCTCCAGAATGGTCATTCAGAATGTTGTATGAAATTTCTGTTCTTCTCTTTATTCCTTCCCTGTTTGTCTACTTTCTCAAGATTGCTGTGTGCACTGTATTTTGGCCTGCTTGTTCTGTGAATTCGTCACTCTCTGTGGCCTCATCTTGGAGCAAACCTCATGTCGAGTCTGCCCAGGGGTGGCCTGCTGCTGTGGAGAAAAAATGGGAGATGACTGCAACTACCCATGTGACATGGACTGTGGCATTATGGATGCCTGTTGTGAATCATCAGACTGTTTAGAAATCTGTATGGAATGTTGTGGGATTTGTTTCCCATCATAGGTTTCTATTTTTTCTAGTTTTTGTTGTTATTGTTGAGTTTTGAAAAACTAGAGAGGGCTGTTCTGTGCATTTTTCTATTTCTGAGAAATTCTTTCAAAAGACACTATTAAACGTTCTCACAACAACCTGCTAAGCACTCTTCAATTTTTAATTATTAGTGAAAAGTTGTAGATAATTTTGAATAGTAGGCCATAAAGTATAAATGCAGGACAAATCAGTCACACAAATGAAACAAAAATTTGACAGATGAATCTGGAAAAAGAAAGAAGGGATAACTTTAAATTTTTGTTGTTATTTGATCTTCCTTTTTATAGCTGGACAATCAAGTAAGAACATTTATTTTAATGATTCTTGATTAGAGAAAATTGTAATTGTTTTCAGGCAAAAATAATTTGTTATGTATTAAATATATTTTATCTTAACTGCAATGCAAATTAATTTATGTGATCTAGTCATATTATTAAGGTCTGAAGAATAATCTTGTTCATATTTTATAGTACAATCTTTAAAGTACTATTTACTTCTATAATTTTTGCATTCCATATGTAATATTGTAAAGAGAGCAGCATAGTGGCCTAGTGGTGATGGCGCTCGCCTCCCACTTGGAAAGTTGAGAGTTCAATCCTAGGTAGCGGCTGATGTTTCTATCCTAGGGTGCAAAGAAAACGTATCTGCTGCAAATTCCACATTGGTGTCAGGAAGGGCATCCAGCCATTAAATGCTCAACTCCATCCAGTCACTCTAACTCTACCCCAAATTAAGAGACTATAGGGTCACAGAAAGGGAGTAATATTATAAATAGTTAGGTTGGTGAAGTGAATACATTTAAGTAAATAATCAAGAATGAGGGAGAACGGGTTATATTGAAAGAAAATGAATCTAGATGTACAAAAAATGCTTTCCCATGCAAAGAATAAAAAAGGTTTTTATAAAACTTCCAATAGTGTATAAAATCATTATGCAAGAGATTTAAAAACTATATTTAGATTTCACCCAGTATTTGAAGTTGTTTAAAGGAGAAGGAATATATTTAGAAAATAGGTAATATTCCTGAATTGTTCTTATGGAGTAATTAAAATCAAGTCCAATGTTTTTAATAAATAACAGAATTTTCTGTACCTTGGAGTATTATGTGTATTATGTCTCTTCAAATTTTTATTGTAATTAATAATTTATACATACTATAGAGATCCTTTTAGCTGTTCTCATTTATTTCCTTGATCTCCGTAAATTATTATTCATTTCCATTTAAAGAATAACCCATTTTATGATAAATAAAAATCTGAATTAGGAATAGTGATTTATTGATATTTACTTCTAAGCTTTTAGTGACAAGAAAATTTACAGTGTTCTTAATGTACCTGCTTGCATATGTTGAAAATTAAATTAACTATTCTTATTTCATATTTATCAATGCTGCAACAATTGTTCCATTCCCAGGAGGGGCTTCTGTTTGATTTTTCATAATCTTCACTTACTTTTTGGTCTTTGATGCATGTGAAATACCTTTTGATAAAATTATTTAATCTTAACTTTTAGTGCATTGGCAAATGAGTTAATTAGGGGAAGAGCAGGAATAACTTCTGCCCAACCCTTTGATTCTGAAAAATGTGGGTGGATGGCAGGGTCATTGATATTGACAGAATTAAAAACTATTGTCTAACAGAATTTTAAATAAAGTTTAAACAAAGTTTACATTGAGTAAACAAGGAAGATCAATTGTATGCTCTTAATTATGAATTTTGAAAGGTTGAAGCACACTTGTAAATGAGAGAGGCATTCTTTTCCTTGGGTTATTGATGGTTAGCAAGAGAGATTTGTTACATACAGTATCAGAAGATCTTTTATAAAGCAAACAGCTGGCCATAATCTTTGGATAAAGGGAAATATGTACTGTGCCCTGAGCAGTTATGCTCAGTCATCTATTTAATACCACACAATTATGTTTACTTCATTATTTAAAATAGATTAACATTACCAAACAAACATACAGATCATTAGATAAAAGGAAGAACAAATGTACTGATTTTGTATTTAAGGTATGCTACCTTAAGCAATGCTTAACTTTGCCTTTTTAGAATGGGATTGTATATGAACTGCCTGTCAATTCAGACATGTAAATATCTTGTGGCTAGTTTAGTGCTACGTTTATCTGCTAAGGCTACATTTTTATCCTCTTTTTGCTGGGGCATTTGAAATTTCTTGCTCTGTTTAGTACTTCAAAATTGCATCATACCATAGAATATTATGTCATTTTGAAATTAAAAATATACGACCATCCCATCATAGAAAGTGATTCTAATCTTTTAAAGCAAATGCAAGGAAGGTGCATACACTTTTTTAAAATGTCAAATGACTTCAATATAACAATTACATATGTATTCTTCAAATGGGTATATTTTTATTAGTACCTACTTCATCTGTAAAGTAGAAGTCTTGTTTCACTTATCCAACTCTTCTACAGTATAGCTATGTCTTAGATTTTAAAAGCCTGAGACAAATATCTTCAATAATATTTCAGAAAAAAAATAGTTATTTTATTCCTGGAAGAGATATGTCCCATATATACAGTATGTTCCTTCTACTCTTTTTAATTGTGTCAGAATGAGAGATTACAGAGAGAGTGGAGCTGGCATAGTGACGATCTTAAAGGTCTGAGATCGCTGCCAATATCTTTGCTCCTGGATGGTCCAAACCGATCTAAACCGTCCTGAAGAGACAGTGAATGTAAAAAGCGCATCCTGTCGATCCCAGGGATACCGCAAAGTCCCTGG
>BHFT01034296.1:0-14638 GCA_004320025.1 Laticauda laticaudata
TAGGAAATATAGGTTTTCCGCTAGGTGTCCTTTTACATCCTCTAGGCATCCTGCAGACATCCTAAATATCCGAGATAGGCCCCCTCTGCGAACATTTTTTCCATTTTAATGCTTTGTATGTGAGCTGCATCTACTTTCATCCTTTCTACGTCCATGCTACTAACGCTGCGTGCCCCTTCCCCGTCCGTTTCGCTTCCTCCCTGTGTCCGTTTTCTGCTGGAGCGGATGTGAGTTGTGCGGATGCGTAGCGTATGCCTAGCGGATATAGCGGACGCGTAACAGATGAGGACGACATATAATGGATGTTCCCCGCATACGTAGCGGATGTAGAACGGACGCGTTGGATACATTTTGCACTCAAAAAGTTTTGTGCAGCTCAAAACTTTTTGGGCGGATGAAATGTCAGTAGATGGATGCTGGACGGATAGAGAGTATGAAAAACGTACGCAGTGAGTACAGAACAGATGCATCGCGTTAACCAACGGATGGCAAGTATTTTTGTCCATTTTACATCCTCTTTCCATCCGTTGGTGCTGTGTGACAGGGGCTTTACTCTCACAAACTAGAGGTAGTTTGTGATGGTTACCCATGAATATTAAGTCTTTGATTATTTTTTGAAATCGATCTTGAATTAGTTAATTGAACAAATTTGTTCAGTAAATAAACTAGGAAATATTTATTAAATTATTTAATAATGCTAAAATTAATAACATATATAGGTGGTTCTTCCTTAACAATGGTGATTGGAACTGGAAACCCCATTGGACAGTGATAAAGTAGTACAATGTGATGCCATATGACCACCCCAGTTGCTCTCATTAGTTGAATCCTACATCGTCACAGTATCATGTGATTGTCATTTTTGACCTCCCCCCCCTGACTTCCCATTGAGTTGGCTTTCAGAAGCTGGCTCTGATGTTGATACATATGACTGTGGAATGCTGAAATGTGGCAATTGCAAATTTGTTGCCAAATTATTCTCACAGGACTATGGGGACACTTCAGTGACCACAGCTATCTATTGTATGAATTGCAACTTCCCCTCATTTAATGCCATACTGGGGCGCTGCAGTGGGCACAAATATACTGTCCATTGTAACTCCCCTCATTTAATGCTATAGTGGATAAAGTTTTGAATTGTAGCTGAATGAATGTATATTTAGTGAAAACTACTTGTATGGCTTTCAAAGGCACTAAAAATCCTGTTCTTTTCCCAGATCAAGGAGTAGTACGAACTTCTTGGGTTAATCTGTGTCTTGTATGTTTTAAAAAGTATTTTATATGACATCAATTTATTCCATGTCAGCAAGAAATTACTGCATATAATTGACAAAATTTGTCCACAATGTACAGTAGACATGGGTATAAATATTTCAAAGGCAAAGAAAATAAACTAATTAATGCTAATTGTGTTGCTTATTTATATAAGAAACATATAACATGTCATATTATATCCTTTATAAGGGTTCACTCATTTAATTACCTACTAAAATATCCCAGAATTTCTGATCTGTTCAAATATAGTTGTACAGTTGGATCAATATGATGCAGTTTCTTTGAAATAGCTAAATTCCGCTATAATATGTGTAAAATTAGGCAGATCTCAGGGAATTAGCACGGAGTGGGGTTCCCAGAGGAGAGCTTATTTATTTTAAATGTACTCCCCAAAAATCATTACAGTGTAAACCTCAACAAATAATATGTGTCTTACCTAAATTTGCACACAGTTTAACAGGTTAACCATTATTAATGTTAATAGAGGTAGCAGCATGCCCACCAAATTACATTGACTCATCTCCCATAAATTCTTTGGATATGTTTTAGATAGGCAAATTTCATAATTCTTGATAGATTTATAAACATTTTCAGTCCTAACAATATGCTTAGTGGTACATATCTATCATGTATAATATATAAAGCAATGAGAGTTTATTGCTACTAATATTATTTTGACAGCGGAAAGGAACAACTTTTTCTTCTTTTTTTTTTTTCATTTTAAAATAAAGTTTATTCGTTTCATATATTTAAACATTTAGAAGAAAACAAATGATGTTACCACCTGTATCCCTAAATCTCTTTATTAGTTCTTCTTTTGGCTTCATTTTGTACAGTTTTTTGTTATCACCTTTTTTTTTCTTTATTAATTTTTAACCCTGCCACCTTCTCAATTGTTCTATTTCTTATCAGAAGACGGTGTCATTGTTCCAGGGGATCTCTCCACTTAAATGCCATATCGTCAGCAAAACTGAAGGTTTGTCTCTCTTTTTAAACTTTAACCCCCTGATCTCTTGAGTTTTGTCAGATTTGTACCATAATGTCTCTTCTGCTCAATATGATAAAGTGGGGGAGCAAGGAGCATGTCCTTGTCTTACACCCTTATGTATCCTTATATTATCTGTTTATTTTTCCCATTTATTAATATTTTTGCGTTTGGGTATTATATTTGTTTAATGAATCCCAAAAAATTTTCCACCAAATTTCATGCCTGTCATTGTTTTATAAAGAAAAATTTCCAATTCAAATTGTCAAGTAACCTTTTGAGCATTCTAAAAACATCAGTGCCATTATTTTAGTTGTGTGTACTTTGTAGGAATTCAAAAACATCAGTAATTATTCTGTATTTTTCTTCATTTGTCTATATGGCAGAACCCATTCTGGTCAGTATGAATAATCCTACTTAATATTTTATTTAATTTTTCCGCCATATTGTGGCCAAAATCTTATAATCTACTTTAAAAAGTGATATTGGCCTGTAATTTTGAATTTTTTGATTGCCCTTTGAGAATAAGGTTATATATGCTTCGGCCCATGACTTGGCTATATTAGCACATATCCAAGGCTTCATTATATAAATCTATCATTAAACTCCTCCAAACTCTTGAAACTCCTTTATAGAATTCAGACGGAATTCCATCTTGGCCTGGGGTTTTATTCTGTTTTTGGGGCCGATTGCCTTTCTAATTTCTTCTGTGATATTTTATTATTTTAAATGCATTTTCTTCATCCATAATTTCCGGTATTTTTTTTTCCTTCAGATACTGATTAATAAGTTCTTCTGCGTCTTCTTTGATTGGTATAGTAGATTTTGTAAAAAGTGTTGGCAATATCTTTCGTTTCCTTAGCCTGAGTACATAAACTTTCCCTTCTTGGTCCTAGGAGAGCTACAATTTAATTTTTTTCTTTTTTTTTTCCCTTTGGTCTTTTTTTTTTTATGGGCTAACATCTCCTGGCTTTTGCATTTTTCAAGATAATTTTTGTTTTACTAATTTAGCTTTTCAGGCCAGGTGTCTTCCTGCATACTTAAATTTATCTTATGTTTTACCAAATCTATTTCTTTACTAATATTTTGATTATTCGGATCAATTTGTTTCCTTAGTTCTAAATCTTTAAGTTTCTCTCTCCACACATTTTGTTGAGGAGCAACTTTTTCTTATTGTAGCCATTGTGTTGAAAATTATCAAAGTTTATTTGATGTTTGCTCTTTTTGAAATTTGATCCAGTTCCTTTGAAAATATGACATGCAGATATAATTGAAATGAAAAGGAATGTTTTGAAGAAATCCTTAAAATCTGCTTCACTAATGCCAATAATGTTTTGTTTTCTTTCCCATATTAACTAGCAAAGTTTAAATTTACAGACTGGCGGTAGCAATCCTAAAGTTTTTATTTCTCTATCCTATTCTCTCTCTCTCCCTCCCTCCCTCTGAGAAATCCCATTGCAAAGTTTGCTTTTCAGAAAGACCTGTACTATTTTTCCTTTCCTTTCCTTTTCTCTTGTGCTTATGCTTTCTGCCTCTCTCTGAAGAAAGTTGAGTTCCATCCCAATTATTAAATCTTTGGAGACCATTCCCACATGGTTCGGTAAATGGTAGCTTCATCCTGAGTTCTTTCATCTCTTTTCCTGCTTTCCTGGGTTGACAGTTGAAAAGGTCTGACTGTGCCACACAATGGTTTGATTGGTTTCTCTAGGGGAGGCTTTTCCCTGCCTCATCATTTGCCAGGCAGGTGGACCAGAAAGTCTCTTGATTCTTTTGTTGTCTCTGAAAGTCTGAGGTCTTTGACTGAATATATCCTCCGTCATGGGATAATTTTCTAAAAGGAGTCTGAAAGATGTGAGAAAAAAATCTCCCTACTTGGGTGCTGAATTAATGAAATAACTGGGCCTTGGAGTTTGCAAATGAAAAATCACCAGAAATGCAGTGGGTGAAGGTAGTCTTCCAAATGCAAATCTGTTCTTTCCCAGTACATCCAATAAAATGAAACAATACAAAATAAAATAAGAGAGATTTAATTTTCCTCCTGTGTAAATTGGCTTGTCCAGAATTCTTTTGATTTATTGTCACTGTGATGGGATGGAAAACTAGAACAGAAAAAAAGTGGTTTTGGTGCATGGCCTACTTAGTCATTACATTATAACAAGTAGATGGAAAAGCCTTCCATATGACAGAACTGGGGTTGAGTTAACACAGGGTGAAAAGTAATTTACAGATAGGCTGTCCTCAGCCATCTTTGTAGCCTCTGATAAGGTTTCATTTCAGAATGGATAGGCGACATTTTCACTTACGGGCCCATTCTGCGACATCTGTGATAACAGCTTTTGGATCCTAATTGAAATTGGTTTCAAAATGGATTTTCACTTTGCTCTGTCTGTGGAAAATATTGAATGGATTCAGAGTTGCCATAGAGAATCCCAGAGCTTGGGAAAAGGAGCAGGAAACTGAAATCATCTTTCATAACAGTCGATAATATGGCAGCCTTGTTATCTGTCTTATTAATGAAATCATTGATCATCAGATGAGAAAGATAGTAAATGACAGTTCATTTCATTCAAGAAACTCAATTAGATTCATTAAAATGATAGGGGTGGATGGCGCAATATATGAGAAGTGAAACTAAAGCCTCAAATTTTAAGGTTTCTTTGCATTTCTTCTTGTAAGTATAATTTTCAAATTTTGCTGCTTTACTGTGTGTCTTTAGACTTTGTTGAGAAAGTTGTGCAAAAGGCATTGTATTTAATTATATTGTAAATAATTCTCTACTAGCTCTGAAAAAATAAATGCTTCTGAATCAAAAATATTTAATTAATAAAATAGAAATGTAGCATTAATAGTTGCCCCACTGAAGTATAGTGAAGTGTGCATTATTTGTTTAGAATTTAAACTAATAAAAATAATTGCTATATGGTATAAATGCTATTAAAATTATACATCTGTATCTGGAATGTAACATTTCTGACTTTAGACTCAGTTCACCAAAATAAGTGCTTGCCTAACTTCGAAAAACATGTTCTTTCATGGTGCATTTGTATTCCTTTTTCTCATTATATTAATATTCATATGCATGCTTATTTTGTTATCTTTTGTTTTTTGTATGGAAGATAATTCAGTCACAAAAAGTTATCAATTTTACTTTATTTATCCTGGCATTTACATACTGCTCTTCCCTGACAATGTGTAATCTGCATGTAATCTGTACAATGTAGTGCAATAAATTATATGATATTGAAGCAGAAAAAATGAAGAAATATATTAATACCAAGATTAATAATTTACAATAAATTATTATCAAAACCATTTTCTCTTTGCTCTATGGATATTTAAGAAATAGGTATTTATATATATTTAGGCATGAGGGATATGTATTTCAGAAAGTAGTAGTATTTATGTCTAGCTCATGGGTGTCAAACTCACTGCCATCACATAATGTTTGGTGAAATTTTCCCCCTTCTGCGCTGGAGTGGGCTTGGCCTGCACATTAAAACATCTGGCTTGTGGCCACCAATTTGACACCCCTAGTCTAACTAATGCCATCTTCTTTTTCATTATGAATTGAACCATAGGAGAAGGAATAATTCCTCACTGCAGGCAAAGGGTTATTTTATTCTCTCATTCTGAGATGAGAATGTGAACAAAGGCTTTAATGATGTCACTGAACTTTGACTGATGAAGAACAAATTTATTCAGAATTCTTTAAGGCTATCTTTTTCTAATTGCCTTATATCAGTTAATATTAACAATTAGATTCTAAATCCCAAAGATTATTGAAAATTGAACCTACTATTAATACATACATACATACATACATACATACATACATACATACATACAATTCTACTGAGTTGTAAAGAGCAAGATTTAAAAAAAAAACTCTTAAGGAACAGAAACAGAATAATAGAGTTGGAAAATATCTTGGAAGATTCTAGTCCAACCTCCTGCTGAAACAGGAAACCCTATACCTTTTCTGATAAATGATTGTCCAATCTCTTTTTAAAAACCTTCTGGAGGCAAGTCCTTCCACTGATTAATTGTTGTCATTGTTAAGAAAATTCTGCTTAGTTCTGGGTTGGTTGTCTCCTTGATTAATTTCCATTTGTTGCTTCTTGTCCTGCCTTTAGGTACTTTGGAAAATAGTTTGAACTCCTCTTCTTTGTGGCAGCCCCTCAGATATTGATTGGAAAATCAATATTGATTGGAAAATTACTATCATATTATTGCTATTCCTTCTTTTCATTAAACTAGACATCCAATTCCAGCAACCATTCTTTATATATTTTAGCCTCCAGTCTCCTAATTATCTTTCTAGAGTCTCAATATATATATATATATTTTTGGCAACCAAGAATGTGACTTTACTCCCGAGTTGACCCTTGTTCCTTAACTGTTCCCTTCCCCAGCACATTGATTGGAGAATCCACACATGGGAAGATACATTCCTTTCTGCCTAGAGACTGAGTCCTTCGTTTTTTTTACCAAGCCCCTCTGTCAATTGTCACTTTCCCAGTTCACAACTCAGTCTGGCCCTAAAGCGACATTGCAGACAAATTGGCTCTCATATTTAGGCAGAAATGCTGAAATTCTCCAGTTAACAAGCTTTTCGGCCAGGTCGAAATTGTAGCCCAATCACAGGGCTACTGTGGTCCTAACACACTCAGCTTTGCTGATCCTGAGGCTGCCCTTTCCATTCATTGTTTTTTTTTAAAGTTGCTGCCGGAACAAAGAGGGAGATTGGAGTGCTGTCAGAAAGCTACAGTGTCTCCAGTCCCTCAGCTTTTCTGACATTTTTGCAGCCAGAGCCTTGCTACTAATAGCTACTAATAGTGAGGCTCTTCCCACCAAAGCTGCTGCTGCTTTATAGCTGATTTTTGGCTGTCAAACCTATTACTTATTTTGCGGCTTAGCGGCTTGGCTTTGAAGGCTCCAGCTGCTGCAGAGACTCAGCCTGTGTTAAAGCACTTTGTTTGGACTTCTTGCTTCAGAGTTGGAGTGAGTATGTGTGCTGGCTACCCCAATATGCTGGTCCTGCCGCCACAGCTCAATCACTTTCCCCAGCAACAGCAGAAGCAGCAGCAGTCACTAAGCAGAGCATGGTCGCATCACCCTGCTGAAGTAAGGCTGTCAAGATGTCCGAACAGCTCCTATCAGTACACAGCAAGGTAGCTTCCACTTCAGGTCAGTCTAGGAAGACCGGCTCCAGAAGAGCTAGATCAGCTAGCCAAGATGCAGCTGAAAAGATCAAAGTGAAGACCATCAATTCCATATAGCTCTCAAGGACTGAAGAGAAAGATGCCAGCAGGAGACAGAAGGCTCTGGAGAAACAAATCTCCAGAGCTGAGAAGAAGGCTGAGCAGGAAAGTATTTCTTTCCCTTCTTAGACAACAACTTTCATCTCCTGCTTTCAGCAAGCTATGCAATCCAATGTTTCAGTTCCTATAAACTGGTCACCAGAGGGCAAGAGTGAACAGTTGACTTTCTCCCTTCCAAACATTCAGGATGAGGTTGAGCAATTTCCCTTTGCCTGCCTAGCAACAGAGTTGACTGAACCTCAGATCAAGGACAGGGAATTTGCTCCAGTGGTTACTTTTACCCCCACTGCGGTCTACCCAGTGGATAGGCAGGGATCTGGCCTTTCAGAGGAACTTAATCCCTCATCGCACAGGCAATTTCCCATGAGGTAGCCTCTACCTTACAGCTTGGAAGATACCCTTCCTGCATAACTTTTGAATCTCTCCAACAGCTGTCTCATCACCTCCAGCTTCCTGTGGGAGGAGGACGGGAACAGAGGTATCTCACTCCCAGTCCAGTAGAAGTAGGGCATCTGTAATGGAGGATGAGGATCAGGGGGAACAGGGGTTCTCAAATGATGACCAGGACCTCCCTTATCCCCTACTATTCACTGGACTCTTCCGTCCAATGTTGTTTAAATCTCTTCTCCACAAGGCCAGGGTTATGGCCCAAATAGGAACCACACCCAGTGCATATGTGGCACCAGTGGAGCCTCAAGGGCCAAACAATGTTGTGTTCTCAATGTTGTGTGAACCCATCATAATGCAGGAGGACATCCCCTGCCCAAATCTTTTTTTGGATATGGTTCAGAGACAATGGAGCCAGCCTGGCTCCTTTTCCAACCCTGGAGTGAACAACAGGCAATTTTTCAACATGGCTCCCTCCTTATCTGAGGCCCTAGAGCTGCCCTCAGTAGATGATCCTCTGGCTTCTCTGGTTTCCTCCTCAGCAATATCTGGGGACATTGCAGAAGCTCTGAAGGGATAAGATAAGGCAGAATTAATTTTCCGCTGAACCCATCTTGCTAGTGCCTGGGCAGTAAAGGCAGCTACGGCCATCTCCTTTTTTGCTAGGACTTCCCTATTATGGCTGAAGCAGTTGTAGGCAAGAGTCCCTCCAGAGGAGACCCGAATACACACAAAAAAGTTTGTGGCAGCTGCTGAGTTTCCGGCCGACTCCTCCCTACATGCTGCCCGGTTCTCCTCCAGAGCTTTTGCTTCCAACATCAGCTCCTGCCATTTACTATGGCTTTGCCAATAGCAGGCCGATGCCAAAACTTAGTGGAGATTATCTTCAGCCCCGTATAGAGGTTCCTCCCTGTTTGGGGGAAGCTCTGAATCCTTTCCTTACAGAAAATAAGGACAAATGCAAGCTCCTGGCTTTGGTCACCGGAAGGGCTGACAGATGGGCAGTACCATATGGCCATTGGTTCTCCTTTCACCCATCGGATGCTGGCAATGACCAGTCTCAATTCCAACAACCTTTCCCCTTTAGATCTGCCCATCAACAGGACAGATCGGGGTTTAGGGACAGGTACAGGCAGCAACCCCAATCCAAGCTGCCCTTTTGTGGTGCAGGAGGTTGCTCCTTTCGCTTCTCCAAGTGACTGCCAGGACTCTCCTCCCATTGGAGGGCGCCTAGCCCTCTTTACCTCCCAATGGGAAAAGACCACCACCAACTTGTGGGTCCTCAACACATTAAGATTTGGCCTCATTCTGGAATTTCTCTCCATGTCTCTGAGGCACTTCATCCATTGCTCCATCTCTAAGAACTCCACCAAGAGGGATCTGATGGCCATGGCAATTCAACACTTCTTGGACATCCAGGCCATCAAGTCAGTCCCAGAAGACCAACAGGGTCACAGATTCTACTCGATACTATTCAGTCTATCTTGGAGGACATCAGGTGGGACAATCTCCTGATGTCCATCAATCTAACGGATTTAACACAACATAAACTAGCTGGAGCTCTGAGAGATCCACCTTGCTCTCTGACACTTCCAGAGCACAGTAGAGGGACAACACTTACTGATCATTACAGAGAACGTGGCCGCACAGGCACACGTCAATCAGCAAGGGGGTACCCACTCCAGGTCCCTCATGCGTGAGGTGGACCAACTGTTTCTCTGGGCAGAGGCTCAACTGCATTCCATCAAGATGGAGCACAGCTCAGGTGCAACAAATGCACAGGTGGATTTTCTCAGCAGAACCATGGTGGACCATTCCGAGTGGCGGCAGCACCCGGGCATTTCTAGGAAATGTGTGAGAGATTCAGCCACCTGGTTCTGGACTTGTTCACTACCCTGATGAACTAGCAATTGTCCAGGTATTTCATGAGGTTTTTGACACCTGGAGCAGAGGGAGTCAATGCCCTCTGCTGCCCCTGGCTCAGGGGCCTATTATATGCATTCCCTTTTCTAAGAGTGATCAGGAAACTCTTAGTGGAATAGGCAGAGATACTGCTCATCACTTCCCATTGGCTAAGATGGCCATGGTATGCAGACCTTGTCAACCTATCTGTGTCTCGTCCTTGCAGCATTCCTCAGGACAGGGTCTCCCTAAGCCAGGGAGTCTTGATCCACTTGGAGCCTCAGTGGTCCAACTGAGTGCCTGGCACTTGAGAGGAGGATCCTGATGAGGGACAACTTTTCAAGAAAGGTGATACAGACAGTCCAGGTTTCCAGGAGGCCTTCCACCAATAGAATTTATAACTCTACTTGGAAGGCATTCTGCAGTTGGTGTACTAGGTTGAGCCTGGACCCCATGTCCATTCCACAGATCCTGGACTTTTTACAAGAGGCTCTAGACAAAGGGTTAGCCCCTAATACTATCCGGGGACAAGTGGCTGCCTTGTCCTTGGTACTGACTTACAGGACTTGGAATCCATAGCGGTAGTACGTTCTTTCCCCCCTAAGGGGGGCAGTTAACTTGAAACCATCTGTTGTACACAGGTACCCAACTTGGGACTTGTCTAAAGTTCTACACACCCTCACTTTAGCACCTTTTGAGCTGCTTAGGTTTAGAGTTTGCTATACCTATTATTCAAGGTCACCTTTTTAGAGACCATCACTTCAGCCAGGCGAATATCGGAGCTGGCTGCTCTCTCCATCAGAGAGGAACTTTGCACCTTCCATGCAAACAGGATGGTTCTACGTCTAGATCCTTCCTTCATCTCCAAGATCAACTCCTGGTTTCACCAGGCCCAGGAGATAGTGCTGCCAAACTTCAGTCCAGGATCTTCTCATCTGCTGGAACAGAAATGGCACACTCTGGACATGAGGAGTGCACTACATAGATATATCAAATGAACTTTGCCTCACCATAAGATTGAATCATTGCTTGTCTCATTCCAACCATCTTCTCTAGGTTCAAAGGTCACGTCATCAACCATTGGCCATTGGATAAGGGCGTGTATAGCCAGGGCCTATGGGACACAGTCTATTCCAGTCCCCAGATGATTAAACGCCCATTCTACTTGAAGCCCTGCGACTATAGCTGCTTGGGCGACACAGGCCTTGATTGAAAAGATCTGCGGGGCAGTAACATGGTCCTCACCATCTCCCTTTGTATGCCACGAGAAGCTGGACACATTTACCTCCGCTGAGGCTGTCTTTGGCAGGCGGGTGCTTCAGGGAGTGCATGTCAATAGGGGGACTCAGGACCAGACCAATTCCCGCCCATAGGGACAGCCAGGTTTTGGTATGTCCCATGTGTGGGTTCTCCAATCAATGTGCTGGAGAAAGAGCGTTGTCTTACCTGCTCCAGCTGTTCTTCTGCCCCACTGATCTCTGACTCCAAAGGGAGCTGATAACTATCAGATGGCCCTGGCCCCATATCTGCCTCTGATGCAGAGCACTTGTCACAGTCTTCCCCAGACTCCAGGACTGGCCCATGTTCCTTCCCAACCTCCTCACTGTCCGAGTCTGCCACCAGCTCTGTTGGCAGGCCACAACATTTCCATCCCATCCAGCACACTACGTGAAACAAATCAACTAATAAACAGCACAGCCAGTGTTATAACTGCAGAATTGGGTTACAAAATGCCCAAAAAGAAACCCATTGAAACACCAAAGTGGAAAATTCAACTTGAAAATAAAATAAAACAAGGAGATGTCAGCAATTTGAAATACTTGAAAGAAGGAGAACTAAAGAATGAAAAGCTGAAAGACAGTTTATGCAAAAAATGCAACTTGGAGGAAAAAACAATGATGGAAATCATGGAAGAACAAAAACAGCAGGGAATAGCAATAGCAAAGAAAATAGAAAGATAGGAAGGACAAATAAAACAATATTATTAAAATGTTCAGTTCAGAAGAAACCAATACCTCTTCTATTGGTCACTTGATGAAAATCGAGTCCAAACTAATGTTCACCCATGTAAAGAAAAAAACTTTGAAATTTAGGAAAGAACACTGGGAAAACCCAGTAGAAAATAATAAAACTGCCTTCTGGATCAAATATATTAAAAAACGAGCAACACGAAACAAAATGGAGAATATTGTAATAACAATTGACATGGTTGCAAAACAAGTAAAGAAGGTCAAAAACTGGAGCACATCTGGCCTGCATAGCTACTGCATGGCTCCTGGCTAAAACACCTGACCAGCCTTCATCACCACATGGCCATTCAATTTGATGAAATGCTTCAAAGTGCAACAAGTGAAGAATGGTTAACAGCTAGCCAAACATACTTGATAATGAAAGATCCAGAAAAGGGCACAGAACCAAGCAACTATTGCTCAATTACTTATCTGCCAATAACGTTCAAACACTGGCAAATTTAGTATTCAATCATCTGATGGAAAACAGTTTGTATTCAGTAGAACAAAAAGGAAATTATAAAAAATCAAGAGGAACAAAAGATCAGCTGCTCATTGACAAAATGGTACTAAAAATGCAAAATGAAGAAAAACTTATTTAAATATGGCATGGATAGATTACAAGAAGGCATTTGACTCATTACCCCCACAGCTGGATTAACATCTCTTTGGAAAACTTTGGAATCAGCATTTTTGAAAGCAAATATGCAAAAATAGAAAACAGTTCTAACAGCAAGTGGGGAGAATATTGGTGAAGTGATCATGAGATGAGGAATCTTCCAGGGGAACTCACTTTCACCACTACTGTTCAACATCACGTTAATTCTGACAAAAATCTTATGAAACACAAACCTGGGATACCAAATCTCAAATCAATGTGGCAAGATAAATCATTTGCTGTACATGGATGACTTAAAAATACATGCGAAAAGCCCCACTGAACTTGAATCAACACTCAACACAGTTCAGCTGTTCAGCACTGACCTCAAATGAACTTTGGACTTGAAAAATGTGCTAAATTATCCATGCAGCGAAGAAAAATGCAAAAAATAGAAGGAATAGAACTGGGAAATGGAAGCATAGTGAAAGCATTAGCAAAGGATGACAGTTACAAATACCTAGGCATGTTGGAAGCAGATAACATCTTGAATGGAAAAGTCAAAGAGTCAACGCAAAAGGAATACATCAGGGGAGTCCACAAAATATCAAAGCTGCATGTTGGAAACATAATTAAAACTATTAATACATGGGCAGTTCCAGTGATAGGCTATGAACATGTACTATGCTTTCCATCTATGAAGTGACATTGATAGGTTATATCTTCCAGGAAGAATAGGGGCCAGAGGGCTATTGCAAATCTGTCAAACTGTAGAAGAAAAAAAAACAAAGTTTGAATTACAATGTGAATCAAAGTACAGAAAAATTGCTTGCAGGCTGTGAAAACAGAGATTATAAAACAACAGAAACAAAGACAGAATATAAGGAAAAACAGTTGGATGACAGATTAAATAGATGGAAAACTAAAGCTTTGCATAGACAGCACTTGAAAAACATTGAAGGAAATGTGATGACAATTTGACATGGACATGACTTAAATTGGGAAACATCAAGAAAGATACTGAAGGTTTAATACTTGCTGCTCAAGAACAAGCTCTACAAACTAATGCCACGAAAGCGAAGATACAAAAAAACAGACAATCCAAACTGCCGACTTTGCAATGACAAAGTCAACATTTAGTATGTGAATGAATGCAGCAAAATCGCAAAACAAAGCTAGACATGACTGAGTTGCTAAATTAATCCACTCGTCATTTTGTAAAAAATATTACTTCGCTGTATCTGAAAAGTCATGGGAACATAAAATGTTCCACATGAAATTTCTCCTGGAGATGATCTCTAGCAAGGTCACCAATAACTTTTTGGAAGCCTTCCTTCATGGCTTCAAAGACATTTTTCTTCTATTTCATGTTCATATATCTATTTTTTTTGAAAAGTTTTTTTTTTAAACAAACACAGACAAAATAATACATAAAAACATCTTTCAATTACATACAGTGTGTTGACTGGTTGCAATTTTTTTGTGCTACGTATCCATAGTCCTCCTTCACAAGTCACATAAATTCTCATATTTTCCATTTTATGTATATATATTTAAGGATTATTATCATTGTGGTTCTTTCATTTGACAATAACTACTTGTTCCATTGCTTCATATAAGATATTCAGTATTTTAAACCAATATGTAATATAACTTCCGTTGCCACTTTATCTTATAAAAAATACATTCTTATATCATTTTCTCGTAAATTCTATTATTTTTATATAGTAAAGTTATCTATAAAATATATCATTTCCACACTTTTTTTCTAACCATTGATAAAATAAATACCATATCTTATTATATTATTTTTCTTCTTGTTCTCTAATTTCAAATGTCAAGTTACTCATTTCAGCACATTCCACTATTTTCTCAATAACTTCCTCCTGTGTTGGTATTTTCTCATTTTTCCAATTTTTTTCAAATACAATTCTAGCTGCTGTTAATACATTCACAATCAAATATATCAGTTCTCTCCTGTATATCTCTGGTACAATACCCAATAAAATATCTCTGGTTTAAAATTAATATGACTTTTTGTCATTTTTTCCAACCATGTGTGATTGTAGTCCAATATTTTTTCACCTCTGCGCATGTCCACCACATATGGTAAAATGAGCCAGGTATCTGATGACATTTCCAACATTTTTTGGATTTATTC
>BHFT01034297.1:0-21795 GCA_004320025.1 Laticauda laticaudata
AAAGAGAGAGATAGGAAAGGATAGACGAACATATGGAAAGCATGGCTGGGCTTGAAAATAAATAAATGTGATAAAGACAAAGATCCTGACTAAAGAACTCATGTTGATCAATGACCAGAATTTACATTGGGAAAATCGCAGGTCACCAGAAGTAAGATTTCAAGACTTGGGGATGATAGATTTGAAGCAGCAGAGGAATTGGCAGTAACAAACCAAAAGAGAAAATTGATACTCAACACATTAATTCAGGGCGAGATTTTTGGTGCTCAGATTTGGGCAAAATCGGGAAAATTTAGCAATCTGGGCCATTAATCAGGGAGAATAATCGACAAATCAAAAAGATAATGACATAAAGAGTTACCCGCGCAGAATTATTATATTTGGTTCGCAAACAATTCCAATTAGGCTTGGAAAAAGATTACTTTGAAGATTTAAATAAAATTGTGTTGAAATAGTATACTGGCAGAGGGTAAGAAAAAGGCCAAGGAATAACAGTTAAAAACTTTTGCAAGAAAATGCTAGAATAGAGAGGACCCCAAGCTTACAAATTTTGATGTGGGTAACGGAATGAACTAACATTAAAGGAAAATAGCTGAGATGTGTTGACGAGTTATGAAAGATCAGGCCATGATCTGTTTGTTGGGGCGTGGCAATGCCTTTTCTAATGGTACATAAAGGAACGAAAACACAGGGGTAATTATTAGAAGACATTAGTATAGCAGGAGGTCTCTGTGGTTAAAACTGGAGAGAGATTACAAAAGACAATGTTGATTTGAAAATTCCAGTCTGACTAATTGAAGCATTTTCTTATCGCTATAACTGTACACAAAAGGAAGCAAACAATTAGATAATGGTGAAATATTGAATGAAAAGGGGTGGAACTTAAAAAATCTATAGCAAGAACTGAAGAGGAACAAGGTATAGAGATGAATTGGTTTTCATACGGTGCAAATACATTCAAGGTATGATAAAGATTTAAAACAGAAAGGTTTCTTATGATGAAACTTGACCTGAACTTAGATTTAAGATTTTGGACAGGTACTGATGAAAAAGCGTGATTAAAAAATTCATATGGATATTGTATTTAGGAAATTAAACTGAGAAGAACAACAAGTTAAAGAGAAACTATGATTCTCTTGGGGGAAGAAATTTTGGATCTGGGATTGATCTAAATAGAATGGCAAAAACTGTGGTCTAAATTATAAATGACAATCGTCAACCAGCATATAAAAAACAAGAAATTTGTATAGAGATGTTTTAAACAGGTGGCATTTCCCCCTGACAAGGGATAGCAAGGAATGTTCAAGAAATAAATCTGAAAAATGGTTTGAAATGTCATCAGACAACGCTGGCTGCATATTACAATATGTGGTGGACTTGTTGGGCAGCACGCTTGGACAATATTGGACTAAAATGCGGCATCACGTGGACTTGGAAAAAATGACAAAAAAAGCCCATATCGATTGAAAACCAAGAGATTATTTTTTTTGAGAATTTTACCTGAAATAGTATAGTAAAGACTTGGAGAAATAACCCTGATTGTAAATGTAATTAAACAGCAACATAGGATTGTAATTTGCCTAAAACTGGAAAAATGAGAAAACACTAGTCACAGGAGGAATATCATTAAGGAAAATATTGGAATGTGCTGAAATGAATAGATTGACATTTGAAATTAGAGAAACAAGAAAATGATAAACCAATTTTATAAAATTTGGGGATCTATCAATGGTTAGACAATACAATATAGTTATGAAAATATTAAATTCTTAGAAAACATAATAAATATATAGAAGATGTATTCAATTTTCTATTATAGCTCTACAGAAATGATATTTAAGGATACGATTTGGATGATAATATGAAGCCATCACCAAAACAAAGTTAAGTAAAATATGATTATTTCCGCCGTAAAACAATGAATGAATAAAAAGTATAGTCAAAGTGATTAATAATGATATTAATGTATTTAATATTTGATTGAAAATACGAGAGTATATACAATGTAATTGTAATTGAAGACTACGAAATGGAAGCACAAAACAATTTATAAACCAACCGGCATATATATATGGAAGATGGCTTGATGTTTTTATGTTTTGTTTGTTTTAAAAACCAATAAAAATTAAAAAAAAAAGTTTGTACGTTGAGGACTACCTGTCCTTTAAAATATTTAAAAGTAACATGATTTGGGGGATAGGTGGTATAACGAAGGTTTTTTGCAGGATCCCAAAAATTGTGATCCAACAGACTCCCAAAAAGAGGATTTTTTTTGCAGGATTGAAAAACATTTGTGAGGATTTTTGTTGTTGTTGTTGTTGGTTAACGAGAGAAATTGCTGCTGCTTCTTTGTTTCTTAGCAAGGAGGGAAGGCTAAGCATACCACCTGGATTTTCTTCTAGCATTTGTTTTTTCTCATATCTACCTCAATTGAACATTTTAGTTATTTTTCAGAGCCAGGCTCAGTGTGCATTCCCATCTACATATCTTTTATATTTTACCAAATGAAATTTCTTAAGGAAATAGTTGCCTTGACCAAAAAGAAATCACTAACCAGACAAAACAAACTTGCTTCTGTTACTTGCTTCAATCAGGAATCCAGCCAAAGTAAAGTTGTTGTTTTTTAATTGCTAAATGAATGCTTCATTTCAATGGGGTAAATGTATCATGGAGAACTTTATGAAACATCTGTGTTTGTTAATGAAAAATATGCCAAAGAGTATTGTGAATGCCTTGATCCTTTTCAGTATATAGACATTATTTTAGTTGTTGGAGGACTATGTTCGCATTGGATTGATAGAAGCTAATAAATTGTACTCCTGCTTCATTTCTGTTTCCTAGGCCTTAAAGTCCAATTAAGTTTTTCTCCTTGTTCTTTCCAACTTCGACATTCTTGGCCCCCAACTATAAACAGCATATCATACTTGTATTTTCTGATGATTTTAGACTGAACCTGGACCATAAAATATGGCATTCTCTTTTTCAGCAACTTGGATGATAAACATAGATAACTGTCATAATTAAAAAGTTACATGTGAGGTCCAATTAATATTAGTGGTCATTGACCACGATATCTAAATATTATGTTCTATATCCTTTCTAACTATGAAAAATAATGCATGAGTCGTAAATAATATGATCTTGGTGAGAATATCCAATTTCATGTTTCTTACATTCCAGGTTCCCACTATAATTCTGTTGATTCAGATTTTCTGTATGGCAACATCAGAAATTAGATGTTCCATTTTTTTTTTTCATCTACAGTTTTCCCTCCTCAAATTCTCCATCTCTAAGATGTGGCTGTTCTTTTCAGGTCATTAGGACTATATTTGCATGTAACATGTCATTTAGGACTTTTAATTGTGGAATCTTTGAGAAATGTCACAGATTCTACCAATAAAAGTTCTGCATCTGTACTTCGCTGTTGGTTGTTGTTCTCATCATGATTAAAACAATGTTACAAAACCCAGAATTTGAACTATTTAGATTTTTTTTTATCCCCATTCTATTTTTGGAAAACAAAAGTTGCTTTTTTCATATTTTTTAAATCCTTAAAATGTGTTTGAAACCTTAAATCGCTTTTGTGTGTTGAGTAAGTTTATGTCAGATTTTATACCAAGTACAGCAATAAATCTAGATTTATTGCTTCAGTCCATATACAGGAATTTGCTGATAGCAGAAATGTCACACATCCAGCATAGCTAGATAAGTTGTTTTATTGTAGACAAGATAGAAACTAGGGGGGAGGGAAAGAGGTAAAAAGAGAGAAAGAGAGAGAGATATCTATAAAGCTATATATAGAGTATATATGTCTGTTCAGTTACATTCTAAGCCTTTTCCTTTAGCTTTTCCAAATCAGTGGAAATTTGGCCTTATCTGGACCTGAAACTGGGAAGCATCTGGTCAAACCTTACAGAATGATTCTTTCTAACTTTGGGTTCCCCAGTCTTGATGTCAGGCACCAGGAAAATCAGTATATTCAGGCACTTCAAATAAGTATAAAGATTTATTGCAAGCTTCAGCTGTCTACAAGAATCTGAGCTACTAATGGTCAAGGGAAATTAGCAGGAGTTAAGAATAGAAAAGAATTCAAGGTGGGCTGGACTTAGATCTCTTGTGGGAACTCAGGAACTCATGACTGATGACATGTTTGACCCCTCCCCCAGGCTCAGCCTGGTCATCTCCTATGTTTGGTAACTTTAAGATGCGTGGACTTCAATTCCCAATATTCTGCAGCCATGCTTGGGAATTCTGGGAGTTGAAGTCCATGCATCTTAAAGTTGACAATGTTTGGAAACCCAGCTCTAACCGGACAACTTCTGATTCCTGGCTCACCAGCTATATGCAGTTGCTAGTTGCTATTGCTTCTTGCCCCTATAAGATGGCTAAGAGATATCTACATCCAATTTAATCGAATGAGATTCTTACCCTAAACCGAATCAATGTACAGTATTAACCTCATCAGTAGTAGATGTAAGTTGAATTGCAGAAAAGGGAGGCTTGCCCACACATCACAGTTCCATCTGCTATGTTCATTTTATCATTACTCCTATAGCTCTCTGTCTTTTGATTCAGCTCTCTTTACTCCATCTCCAAAACAATTTTTAGACAGTGGAACCACAGGTAATTGAAGCCCTGATAGAAACACTTTCTAATAGAGATACACTAATTGCACAAGAAAATGATTTCATCACACTGGAAATCCAAAATGAAAAATAAATAAGACAGCTGGTTTAAAAAAAATGACTATTTTTATCCATTGAGATGGTTTTGTTTCTATATCCTTTCTTTGGCAATTGGCCAGGCACTATAAGAGCAAGAATTCAGAGCTGGATCAATATTTTATTGTTATTGCAATCTATAGCCATGTTTAATGTTATATACAGTTAATCCATCAAGCCAACCGCACTCATGACTTTGAGTTAAAGCTAAGTTAAATTTGGCATAAAAGGAGCTTTCAGCTCAGTCCTAAGTCATGGTTAATTTAACAGTGATTTCTTGAATATGCCAAAACTGGGTGGTTTTACTGAAAACTAACCATAAACCTTGATTTCCAAACAATGGTAGCTGGGAGTACACATCAAACAAATAGTTGGCTTCCAACTTCCTGTTGGGTTGCATGATATGACATTGACAAGAGTTTTAAGTTTGAAGGTTGCTTTCTGACTTTCAGAATAAAGTAGCTGTCTTTTGCTTTTTTTTAACCTTAACTATGATGGATCTTTCAGCATACAAATCTGCTATCAAATATACATGGATAGTTGCTCTTATATCAGTGGTTTATTAGGGTTTGTTGTTGCTTTTTGTGGCATAAATAATGCTACAATTATAACTAAGCAGAACTACATAAATTCTCATTTCTAGAGATGTCAGATGTTATAATTCATTTCTGCCGGTGAAACTGTACTTAAATGATGCTACTTGTGAAAATCATTAGAAAGTTCCATTGTCCCGCATTGCTGGGACCAGGCTATTAATTGGGGTCAATTACAGAAAGGTTCTATCACAGGCCTTCTCACAATTTCACTGAACACCTTGCTGTTCCTGGGCCTAATTTAGAGGGGTGGTGGTGATCTAAATAATTTGGGACCAAGTTCCTTGAAGGATTGTATTCTTCCCCAAGTCTCCTTTGGGCTTTAGCATACAGTGGAAGCCCTTTCTTGGGACCCATCCTAATAAGAGATACTTTGCATGGAAATCCTAGAACAGACTGTTTTGGTGACTGTTTCCCTGAGGTATGCAAACTGCAGCCTACATAAAAGCATTTTTGGGATCTTCTTGGATGCTGGTAATTTTTTGATTGAATAGCTGACAAAACCAAATGTTTTTGCTTTGTCAGCAATTCAATCAAAAATGGGATTCAGTCAAAAATTGGATCCAATCCCCAATGTACTTCATATTATCATTCCAGTGACATTAGCCTCACGTACTATGCAGCCTTTATTTCTTGGGATTTTTTCCCCTCCACAAAATTCAGAATGTGTGACCTGTAGTAGCAGAAACGTTGCATACCTCTGTACATAGAGCATTTCATTTTTCTTTCAATATTTGATATGGATAGACAAAGCCGCGCACTGACATTCCTTCTATTTCAAACGTTTGAAAGGTTTGAAATAAAGGAGTACTATCAGCACGTGGTTTTGTATATCTCCAGTCTACACCACACTTTTCTTTTTCTCTCTCTTGTAGGACAGCATGCTTCATTGTATGAATCTTACAATGTGACATTCCATATATAAGGTAAAATGGTACGTTACAGCATGTGTGGTCCCATTTGTTCCTTGCGCGATACAATCTTTTCTAAATTGCAGTTCCCATTTCCTCTCTTTTCCTTTTTGATTTTTATAAACTACAGTGTTCTTCAGGTTTATTCTTGTATTTCCAGTTCATTTTAAAAATCATTCTCCGTTCATGTAAAATGAATATAACCCTCTTGACTGAATGGTGATGATGGTGGATCAAGAAATCCTTTAATACTCCAGCTTTAGAATTCAGATCCTCCTCAAAATCTGTTTTGTTTGTGTGTGCACACCACATTTGCCTGATTAAACCATGCCTCTTATTTTTTTGTTCTGATCAAGTAACATTTTTAGATGCTAAAATGTACTGCTGCTTGCTGTCCCCCTATGAACGCTGAAGCTCTTGATTGCATGGCTTAAAATGACAATGTAATTCAACTTGCTGTAGCTATCTGAGATACCGGGAATAAACACTAGCCTCCTTCATGCAATAATCGTGTACGTAAAAACTGAAAGCCTCAAATAAGAGAAACAGTATATGCCAGGCCAGCTATCCTCAAGTAAATAAATAAATTGTGGCCTCCTCTGCATTAGCTGGTGGGAGAAATGCATTCATGTTCCTTACCATCAGCTTAATTGTGTACTGTTTTTGGTCTAATCAGGACCCTGGCATGATCTGAGGTCAGAAATGGAACAAATGGGTTTTTTTTTTAATCTGACCCATCATGTTTCTCTCCCCCTTCCTCTCTTTTTTAAAATGCCATCTGCCATTACTGTGACGGCGCATTTTGCTCCCCCCCCTCCCTCACTTTACTCTAATAACTAGAATATATGCAAGGTAATAGAGCCATTTCCTTCCCTCAGGAAAAAAACCTAAAACTGCTTCCATTCTGTTTCCTCCCTTTATCCTTTTCCAGAAGCTCGCAATTTAAAAAGAAAATTGCGCCGAAGGAACAAAACAATGTTTTATTTTAAAATCCTCATGGTACTAACTCAGCTCCCCATTTTATCATGCAAGCAGCTGCAGAAGCTTTGTCTTCCAAATGCGTGATGCAAGAGCATCTTTGTCAGCCAAATGAATAAAAAAAAACCTGAGATCCTAAATCCCAGCAATATTTGGAGAAGCCTATAAGGTTTCTGGTACAAGAGACAGAGAGCTGCTAAATTCTAGCTTGTAGGATTACGATGGCAACAAAAAGATTAAAGTTCTGCTTTAACAGAGTCCTGCAATCTTTCTTTAGTTTTTCCTTCAAACGGCAGGGAAGGGATATGTTGAAGCCTCAAATGCCTTTCAACCTTTCCATTGCATGTATAAGAATATTTCCTATTCTGCACTTTTGCACCAAAAATATTTCATTTCATATGGGTAGTTAGATGTACATCCATTTTGAATTCATGATGGGTGTAGCCTTAAATTCCAGTGTTTTTAAATCTGTAATAATGACTAGTGAGATTGATGTAGTAGTTGAGGAACCAGGCTGGAAACCAGGAAACTGTGAGTTTTAATCCCACTTTAGACATGAAGCTAGTTCCCTTTTCTCAGCCCTAGGAATCAGACAAGGACAAACTGTTACCAAAATCTTGCCATAAAACTGCAGGAGCTAGTCCACACAGTCACTCGGGAGTCAACACAGACTGGAAGGCAAGTACACACACAACAATGCCTGCAGGGGTGGGATTCAATTTTTTAAACAACCAGTTCTGTGGGAATGGCTCAGTAGGTGTGGCCATGTGACTGGGTGGGCGTGGCTTTTTGCAGCAAACCCACCCACCCCACCCCCCATATTTTTGCCTTCTGGGCCTCAGGAAAGCCTCCTGGGGGGGACGTTTTTGCTCCCAGGAAGGCAAAAAATGAAGGGGGGGTTGCTGGAAAAAAAAAAAGCCACACTTTTTTTTGCCTCCTGGGCCTCAGGGAAACCTCCTGGGTGAAGCAGTAAGACAGTGAGGGGGATCCCGGCACAGCTGATCAGAACAGGTGATCATTGGGGGGGAGGAATACCTTGAGGAGTGACTGGACGGGAGAGAACGCAGTCAGCAATGTCGGGCATTTGCGCGATAAGGACTGACTGGGTGGGGAGGGGAGGGGTGGGCAGAAAGGGGCGGGGCCAGCCAGGGGCACGATTTGCCGGTTCTCCGAAGGATGCAGAATCATAACAACCGGTTCTATAGGACCAATCCGAACCGGTAGAATCCCACCTCTGAAGGCCTGGTAGATGAAGTTCAGCAGAAGGAAGGGTAGATAGAAACAGAGGGACCAATAGAAATGTAGCTAATTGTGGCCCTTTGCCTTCTTAAGTGATTTCCATCTAAGTTGTTTGTTATACAGTTTGCGTCATCTGCTGTTTTCCCTCTTCCGTTTCCAATTGTCTTCCTTTTATGCTCTCTCTTTTAGTTAGATTAGTTGGCTGGCGGTTTCTTATGTTCTCGAGCTTTTTCTTCTGTTAAATGGTTAAATCACACAAGAAATAAGTGAGCAAACCTGTTTTTCATGATCAGCAAATTCCAAATATTTTTACCCTTGTTATACCCCTATATAAGAAAAGGCTGCTCTTAGTGTGTTTATATAATGTTTGAAAAAACTCTCCTCTCTGTATAGAAGACAGAACATTGGGAAAAAGGATTCCTGATATTCTGAACATCCTATTTTTCTTTATTCAGGAGATTACAATAGGACTCTTGAATTCTTTGGGGATATTTTGTACTTTAAAACAAATGCTGAGCCATTACTTTCCATCCAGCGGAAAAATATTCATAAGGAATAGATATTTTTCCTCATTAGTGTATAATCTGTTGTTTGAAATTGTACATATTCTATTGCTTATGAAGTCCTAGTCTTGCTACATTTGTGAAATCTTCAGTGAGTACCACACTCTTGGTGTATTTCATAGATGACTCAGTTTAATCATATGTTGGATTGATATAAAAAGGCCTGATTATTTGTTTTGAAGATTAGTGATGGGAAATTAGAAGATTGTGTAAGGACTTTTTAATAGTTCTATATATGAAGATTGCCATATTCTATAGAAATCATAGAAACAGACTTCTGTCTCAGTAGTATCTTTAAAACATTGCTCTGACATTCAAGTAAGATGGAGATATTTGAATACAAACCAGATTCAGTTTTTACTCATCTTTAACTTTCATTTGTTGTATCTTCTTCCTAGAAGAAATTGCGTATTTTTAAATCAAACCAAAACGGAACAATCCACCCACTACCTTATTATTTTCTACCCTTTCTGTGTTATGACAGCTGATAAGCAAAGAAAATTGAACTCTTGATGTTGTATTAGAGTTTAATATGGCTTTTCAAATGCAATCTTTTCACATGCTCCTTCAAAGAAGTTGCCTATTTTTTAACCTTGAAGACCAAGGCCATTTTCCAACTTTATAGGCAACAGTTAATCAAAAGCTAAATAAATAAGTTACTATGGTTGCATAATTAGCAATGCTTACAGTCTTCCTTATTCAATAATATATTGATTAAGAAGAGTAACACCTGGTTAGTGAATACCATGAGAAAAGCTGAAACCTCTTTATGTCTGCAAAGGGCTTATGTTTATTTTTATGCTGTGCTTCCTGAAACAAGGCAACTGCCTAAAGAATAGCAGGCTAAACCAATTAATTCCTCAGGTTTATAAATTACATCTTCAACCCAAGGCGTACTGTGCTATTTTCAAGCAGTAGAATATGAAAGAGCTTAGCTTCTGTCGGACATTCACGTTACAATTTGTCCTTGACTTACAACAGTTCACCTAGTGATCAAAGTTACAACAGCAACAAAGATATTTAGGGGACTGGAGGCTAAAACATGAAGAAAGGTTGCTGGAATTGGATAAGTCTACTTTAATAAAAGGAAGGACCAGGGGGTGACATGATAACAGTGCTCCAAAATCTAACAGGCTGCCCTAAGAGGGGGTCAATTTATTTTCCAAAGCACCTGAAGGCAGGTTAAGAAGCAACGGATGGATCTTAATCAAGAAAAGAACCAACCTGGGGGGGGGAAGAGAAATTTTCTGACAGTGAGATCATGGGAACAACTTGCCTCCAGAAATTGAAGCGCTCCATCAACGGAGATTTTTAAGAAGAAATAGGAAGTAATTTGTCTGGAAAGGTACGGGGTTTCCTGCTTGAGCAGGGGGTTGGACTAGAAGACCTCCAAGATCCCTTCCAACTCTGTTATTCTGTTTCAGTCCAGCCCTCAAGTATGCTTAGTTTATACTGACCAGTTGGTTTATCAGCTCCTGCTACTTTCTATCTCTGGTGTTTAGTAAAGCAGGAATGAAAACTAGCCTATATGAAAACTATTTTCAGGCAAGCTTACCTTACATTATTTAAAGTCCAAATAATGATTAAAGGATGTATGCTGAAGCTTAAATATTTTAGTCAGCTTAGGATATTTGTTAAAAAACAAATACGCAGTGGAAAAATGATCATGTTGCCTTTATTTCAAACTAGGTGCTATGAAACTTATAAACTGTTTTAGGAAATCTGTGGTTTATCCTCTCTTTTATGTTAAATTCACAGCACTCTCCTGTCAGAACTACTTATTAAGAGCTCTACCACTTTTTGATTGAAAATACTCTGGATAATTATTGTCTTAAAATTGCAGCACTGCAATTGCATCATAAGATAGATGGATGAAAACCTATAATCAATTCTTCATTCCCTCCCCCATTTTTTAATTAAGCATTTTGGAGAAGATTCATAAAACTAGGAAAGGGAGAGAAAATAAAACACAAATAAATAGTGACTAAAGGAATAAATAAGGGATTTACAAATGTCATGGAGTTTTCTGATACATTAGTGAATTAATCAGTAATTGAATGTGGTATACTATATTGTTTTAAAAGACAAACATCACTATTAAGCTCTGAGCAAAAAGTGAATATCAGTACCAGTGTAAATCATTGAGGGAAATTACATTCTACAACAAATTTTATCTATCCACAAAACTAAAAGCCTGCTCTAATTTGTAAATCCTGTAAAATTGAAGTATAGGCTTTATCAGAGAAAAATCCAAATTTGGGATGTGGTACAAATCCATGTATTAAATTGTGGTTTGAGGATGGTTGCCAATTTGAGTTAATTATCAGATTTAATGGTTGCCAATTTGAGTTAATTATCAGAGTATCAGATTTAATTTTAAGGTAGGGAGATACTTTAGAGATCAACACTTATTCCCACAGCTTGGTTAGCCAGCATTCCAGGGATCAAATGATTTTCCCAGTAAAAAAAAAAAATCTTGGCAGCAATTAGCAAATACAATGCTCATTCAGTATACTTTGAGGGAATAGTCCCTCTCTCCTGTGTGAAATATTACAAGTTCAAATGGGAGTTTAACTTTTAAAATCAGTACTCTATTTTATAGTTAGTTCAGTGGGAGTTAATAATATAAAAGCTAAATCCTTAGCTGTGGTATAATTAGCACGGCAGCTTAAAAGCAGAGGTATGATGCGGCCATCCTAAGGCAGACTCATTTTGGTCCATAGCCTGGCATTCTGGGCCAGCTGCAGCTTTTGCAAGATCTTAAAGGGTTGCCCCAAAACAAGGACACGTGCAGCTGGCAAACAAGACGGAACCGGGCAAAGGCTTACCTGGTCACAGCTGCTACCTGTGCCTTGAGTAGGAACTGTGAGTTCAGGGAGAGGGGGGAAAACAGGGAACTAGCACTGCCTGGGCAAGGGGGCTCCATCCAGGGCTGATGGAAAGTCTTTGGGATCAGGGGCCCAGATAGACAGTTAAGTGAGTCTTGCCCCACGAGCCATGGTGACGCAGTGGTTAGAATGCAGTACTGCAGGCTACTTCTGCTGGCTGCTGGTCGCATGCCATTTGGCAGTTCGAGTCTCACCAGGCTCAAGGTTGACCCTGCCTTCCATCCTTCTGAGGTGGGTAAAATGAGGACCGAAATATTTGAGGGCAATACACTGACCACTTAGAGAGGACTATGTAAAGCACTAAAAAGCGGTATAGAGGTGCTGTTGCTATTATAAGATTGTTAAATAGCAGCGATATATGCAATGCTACCTTCAATTCATTAAAAACATAAGCGGGGCCTTCTCCTGAATGTGTATTCATATGATTACATCATGAAGAAGCCAAAGAAAAAAGTGAAAAATCAACAGTGATTTGCAGGCAAGCATTGCCAGTACATAAGCACAATCATACAAGGTACACCATGCAAATTGGAAAAAAAAATATTTGTGATTCTGCTATGAAGTAGACGGACCCAAAATATGCAAACATCTGCTCTTATGCAGTGTCTAAATTTGCTCCAAACATTTTAATTTTCAGAATTTAAAAAATTTGGCAATTGCAAACAATAGCATTTATCAATATACTTAAAAAAAAAACACACACCTGTCCAGCTTGTCATTTATTCAGCAGTATTCAAAACTGTAAATCTTATGGCCATCAAAAAGGCCGGTGTTGGGGGAAAGGTGGGAGGGGGAAGTTTATTGCTTTTTTAGAGGCAGCTGCTGCCCACTTGGAAACAGATGGCAGGAATGTTCTGAATAAAGCTCATCATTTAACCTTTAAAAAAAAAGGTAAATGCATGCTTAAGCATTGCATACTATTATATGCATGCCACTGATCTAATGGGTCGCTCAACTTATATTAATTTGCAGGGCTGTTGATGTGAGTGTCCATCTTTGAGAGCAGCTTTCAACAAATGTCTTTTAGATGTGTTGAATTCCAGTTCTTATCACCTCCAGCTTTGTAGCTGCTGAGAGATTTTTGCTGGTTTGTGTTTTTTGTTGTCCCACTCCCTCCGCTTTTTTGAAATGATTTGCTATGTGTCTTTTAAAAAGTTGTTTAAAACATTTGTGAATATTCTTAAAAGGCCATTAGTTTCAATCAGCTTTAGGTAGCCTAAGCAAGACATTTGCTATAATACAGTTAAAATTAACCTGTTCTGCCATATAAACATCCTTAGCTTTCCTTTTTCCTATATTCAGTAGTTGTAAAGTTTTTATATAATTCTAATACATGTCAGAATGATGTGGAAATCACAAGATTTCAAATAATGTGCTAGATGGAAGCCCAGTATGTGGCTATCTAGAATTATTAAATTTTTATTTTATTAAATTATTAAATTTTAAATGGATTTTAAATTTTTGCAATAGTCATGATACTATATTTGCATTTAGACCAAACTCAATAGGTCAATAATGTAGTATGTTTACTGGGTCACCTTAAGAATGATACTGCCTTGTTATATCATGTAAAGATGAATTTGATTTTCTTTGTGTTAGCTACATAACTGTTATTTATTAGAGACATTGTTAAGTAAGCATATGTGTTTCCGATTTAAATCAATAATTAATCAAATATTTGACACTGTTAAGAAAACAGCTTTCTTATGAACTATGAAATTATGTTTGAGAGTACTGTAATGTTTGATAATTTAGCAAGATAGGAGACGACTGGAAGAGTAGTGATCTTGAATGGCTGAAACATAACTGTAATACATCTTTTTAGTCTTTTTCAGAATTCAGTGTTCAGAATTTGTTTTTCTTGAAGTGGCATATATAGGCCTGCCGATAAAACTGGTGTTCACTGTACTTTTACAAATATACCATTGTGGATTCCTTATACTTCCTCATTTAACTTGCAGATAATCCTTACCAAATAAAAATGAATAATTTCCATATGGAGAATAACAAAGCTCCCTGATGGTGGCTTCCTTAGAGACCACCAGGTTCTATAGCTCACCTGTTAAAAATTCTTTTTAACCTTCAAAACAAGGCCTGGTACTGACTTTCACTACAGGACTGCCTCTTCATAGCAATAGTACTTAGACTTACATACTACGCACCCACATACTGCTTTACAGCCCTCTTTAAGCAGTCTAGAATCAGCATCTTTCCCCCAACAAACTGGGTCCTTGTTTTATTGACTTCAGAAAGAGGAAGGCTGAGTCAACCTCAAGCCCCACCAGGATCAAAATCCAGGCTGTGGGCAGTTTGCCTGCAACACTGCATTCTAGCCACTGTACCACCAGGGTTTCTGGGTGGCCAATCGTTAGCAGGAGTCTTAAAACATATAAGGATGCCTTTTAAAACAGTCCTGTTTTGTGAAAGCCCAAACCTTCACGGCAACCATTTTGGTGAATGAGCTATCAACTGTCCCCAGACAAGAACCGTTCAACCCACAACCGTTTCTCACAATTTCAAATATATCTACTGAACCAAGAATCTTGAGGGGTTCTTCACATACAGTATGTCGTGCATCTCTTCTTTCTCTCCTGGTCCTCAGTTTAGAAGAAAATGCTATTGGTTGACAATAGTTTGAACTGATCTGTGACAGTGACAGAGCAAATTAAGAAGAGCCAGGCTCAGAGCAGGATAAAATGGGCACTATGTTTTGCCAAGATATTAAACACAATTCAGGTCTCTTCTTTTTAAAGAAAATTCAGAACTGAATATCAAAACCCCAATAACATTAAATGTTAAACATTAATCCAATAAGTATATTGCCTTGCCTGCACAAGGGAAATGAACAAAACCTCAAAGGTAGAAAATATAGCTATAACATAATGCAACCCAAAATCATGAATCTTTTTTGAGGAGACATTTTATTAAGATAAATCCAGCAAAATTCCTAACAGTGGGTATATTCAGTCAAACCTGTCCTTCTCTTTTTTAAAAGTTTTTTTTTGTATTTCATTTAAAAACATGATTACATACTTTAATATTATTCTCCAAAATGTGACAAAATAAAACTACATTTGGGATACAACAAGTTTCCAGCTTCTTAAGATTTTTCATGAAAATATCTCACCTTCTTTATAAAAGCAAGTCACAGAACCACCGGAATGTCTGATGCAATTGTGGGTTTTTTTGTGTGTGTGTATATTTTTGTTTTAGACCTCCCCACGTTAAGAAACCATACAACACGCAACAAGGGTAAAATTAAAATCTGAATTCCGTATGACTGACACACAAAGGGATTATATACTGATAGAAGTCAATATCTACCACCACTGATTCTTTCCGGGTACCATACAAACTATGACAATCACAAAATTTTTAAAAACAATGATTTTTTTTTCCTTTTGTTGGTTGGTTGGTTTTGAAGTCCAAGTAACCGAGATGAAGATGTTCCATGATTAAATTCATGCTAAAAAAACCTGCATTTATAAAATAGTTGATAAAAATATTCCTCTCTTAACAATACAGTATGGAGGTACGAATACCAAATGATGGAAATGAAGAGGGCTTAATCTGTTACTCGGACTTGGCTTCCTTGACATCAGATACTTCAGCAGCTGGTGCCTGTTAGTATTTGAGAGAAACAGAAATTGAATTAGGCTAGGAAGAAAATCCATTGCAAGGAAGCTGGGCATAACTGTAGCTCAGTCCCATGCACAATGAATTCTGAGTTTACTTCCATTCTTGCACACAGCAGAAGACTCCCAGCTTTTGCTTATTAACTAACTCAAGTGCCAAACCGTATTTTTTCCTAACTTTGAACTCTTATGGCCCAATGCCTATCAGTCTGTAAGGAAGCCATCTGAAAGCATAAAGTGGTATGGCTTCCATGCATGCCTACCCTGCACAGAAGGCAGCTGCTAAATTTAAAGAGGGGCAAAAAAATCCCTTTTAAAAACACACTGTGCCTAATAGAAACCTGCATATGCACATCATATTGGTGGCATTTTGGGGTAAAAGAAGCAGCAAATGTCCAAATTAGAATGCTTTACATAGAAGAACGGAGAAAGGGAGGGAAGGAGAGAGAAAATAAATGAATTAAACTGGCTAGGTTTTTGGTCCTAGAGACTAAATTTTTCCCTGTTGTGCCAGTCCCTTCCATGCTTGTATTGGGGAGAAACCAAGTTAAAAACAAGATGTAAAAGTTAAATGCCAGGTTTCTTTCAGGATTAGGTGATTCACCTAACTGTGGCAATTTGCTTAACAACCATAACCAAAAGGTCGTAAAATAAGGGCTGGATAGAAAGCTGGAACTGTTGAGAGCAGAGTTTCCCGATTCCCTATGTATTTGGAAACGATTCTCGGGACGGCGGGAAATACACTACCTCGTTAGTTTTGGTATCTCCATTCTCAGAGTGGTTTTCTTCTTTAGCATCTTCTTGCTTAGTTTCATCTTTTCCTTTGGCTCCTTTCTTCCCTTTTGTTGCTACCTTTTTGTCATCTTTCTTATCATTTCCTCCTTTTTCTTTCTGTTAGAGGGAATCACACACAGAGAGACAGTCAAGTCTCACTCACCAATCTTTTTTCAGTGGCCAGCCTCAAAACACCAGTCCAAAACTGGCACTCCTATATAAGATTAGTATCTTTATCTACTGAGAGTAGAGCAGTCCTTGTTTTGCAACTGCCTCTTTTAGCAACCCTTCAGGTACAACTGACGAAAAAACTTTTTGACAAATCCTTATATTTTTAACCTTTTCAACCTGCGCATACTATATTTAATTTTATAATATTAATATAATGGGTATTGGCAATCTCATTCTAAGGTATGGATACTACTGAAAAATCATCGTCTCAAATAATTAAAAAAGTATATATAACTGAAGAAAACGTTATCCGTAGTTTCACAAGATCATCATATTTATATGCCTGGCAAGAAGAACAAAACCTTGAGCGATCAGTGTTTATGTTAACACAATTGAAAAGGTGTTAATAAAATGTATTTTGATTTTATAGAAGTTTTCTATACCAGGATTCCCAGATCATTTCTATAAGACCCTGGCTTATGCAGACTGGGCATATATTTTTCAATTGGATAAAGGTTTCATTTATTTTTCTTAGCTGGCCCCAATGCAAAACAAAATAGATAAAATATTCAGGTAACCCTTGGTTTGACTTTAACCCATTTCTGTTGTGCATTGTAACCTGGGAAGAATGGTTATTTAGAAACATTGTCAATCTGACTTTCTAGGATACATTGTATACTGCAAGTAACAATCTACATATATAAACCATTTTAACTAGAATCTTAATGTATCTTTCTCATGTCCTCATCCCCACCACCAGATTTGTTAAAGTGACATTCTCAAACTTTTATTTGCAATCCAACATTTTCACTTAAGTTTTGGCCAAGTTCAAAGGCATACAAAATTCAGTCAATATTGCACAGGGCTAAAATGAAATGCCCTTCTAAATGCATTGGATTTAGAGCTCCAAATCCCAAGCTAGATTTAGTTAACTTCTCCATAATTTTATCCCTTTTAACAAATTCACAGGAAAACCATGAAAAAGCTGAGGAACAGAGTTGGAAGACATCTTGGAAGTCTTCCAGTTAATCCCTGCTCAACCACGAGACTATTTGAAAAAACTGGTTGTCCAATTTCTTCCTAAAAACTTCCAGTGTTGGAGCATTCACAACTTCTGGAGGCAAGTTGTTCCACTGATTAATTGTTCTCACTGTCAGGAAATTTCTCCTTAGTTCTAAGTTGCTTCTCTCCTTGATGAGTTTCCACCCATTTGCTTCTTGTCCTGCCTTCAGGGGCTTTGGAAAACAGGTTGACCTCATCTTTGAGGCAGCCCCTTAAATATTGAAACATTGCTATCATTTCATCCCTTCTTTTCAATAGTCCTTTTGTTCTCTTTTCCAGGTAACTCTTAAGTAAGTTTAAATTGAAAGTGATCCAGTCAAGTTAGCAGTGACCTTTAAAGATCTTGAATTAAGCTATCCTGTTCCCACCCCAATGAAGTTTCACAATTAGACCACTATGCATCATTCAGTTACCCCCATCTTACTCAATAAATCTTGTTTTCCATGGCTTGGGTCGGGGTAGTCAACCTTTTTATACGTACTGCCCACTTTTGTATCTCTGTTAGTGGTAAAGTTTTCTCTAACCGCCCACCGGTTCCACAGTAATGGTGATTTATAAAGTAGGGGACAAAACCCCTACCGCCCACCATGAAAGTTGGAACACCCACTAGTGGGCGGTAGGGACCAGGTTGACTTCTACTGGCTTACATGAATGACAGTCTACCATCTTCAGATACAATCTGATCATGGCAGATATTTTACTCGGCTCCCACAGATAAGTAATCTGGGAAATGGCCGTCTTGATTGTTTTAGGATGCCCAGGCTATACCAACTCAAATAGCCTTGGCACCATTTATTGGGTTGCTAGGGTTGTGTTCCCCTTCTGAAACCATCTCAGTCACAATAGACACCAAATGCTCCTCAGGGGAAGGAATTTTCATTGAAAATTCCAGGGTACGTGTACCCTCTTTCACATCTGCACCTACGAGAACACAGTTTATCCTTTTAGCTACTGGTTAGTTTCTTGGCCTAAAACAGTTCTCTCAAACAATTGACTAAGTACAGTAAGGCTGGACTCTCACATTCATATAACTGAAAGCTACTAATCCAACCAGTCCAAATAGATTTCTCCCTTCGCAAAATTAGATGGTCGATCATCATCATCTTCTTCCTCATCATCACCTATATCAAGGGTGTCAAACTCGAGGTCCTCAGGCAGTGGGGGATTCAAATATTTTTACCACCGGTTTGGTGGGTGTGGCTTGGTGGACACGCTTTGAATGTATGCACACGCTTTACGTCCATGCCAACATGCACTTTGCGCAGGCACAGAGGCCTTCTAACTCACCTTCTGCAAGCCTGCACTCTCCCGGTCACTTCAGCAGGTGCTACGCGGCAAAACAGCTGCGCTTCAAATTCAGAGGATAAAGGGGAGTATGGGAGCCTGGGCAAGCGGGTGGACCCAACAGCAAAGCGGTGAAAAGAACCAGTTCTGTCTCCGCTGCTACCGGCTTGACAGAACTGGGCCAAACCAGTAGAATACCACCACTGCCCGCAGGCTAGATCTGGCCCACAGGGTGCTTAGATCTGGCCCATGGGACCTCTCTGGAAACAGCGAAGGACCAGACTGCGGTGCCTCTGCCAATGAAAATGGAGCTTGTGAGGGGCGTGAGGGGCCCTTGCAAGCTTCACTTTCGCTGGCCAAAGCATTTGTGCCACCACAGGAGCCCCCGACACGAGTGACGTTGAGCTGGCCACGCCCCTTCACCCTCCCAGGCCAAACCCAACCCTGATGTGACCCTCAATGAAATCAAATTTGACACCCCTGTCCTACATCATGTCATCAGTACATATGCAAAAAGAAGAAAGAAATCAAGACTTCTTTCAGGGAATAAGAATCCATTCTGACATCGGAGGGAACCTTCAAGTCAAGGCATTTGGACACACAAGCATGTCCTTTATTTACCTTCGGCGGCGCCTTTTTCGGCTTTGGCTCTGGTTTGGGTGGAGCAGGCTTCTGTAAAAAGAGCACACAGATACGTTGTAAAACAAACAGCCTTCCTCTTTGTCCGATTTGCTGTAACAATCTCAGACCTCTGTGGCCTCTTTTAAATGTCTCAATTTTCTGGCCCTTAAGATGACAAAGATAGCCTTAAAAATAAAGCAGCAGCTATAATTTCATAAACCATCACTGGCTCCGGGAGCATTTATTCCTGTGCATAGGTTATTTTTATACACGGTTTCTATTTTGGATCTGGATATTGCTTTTAGGTGTTGTAAGCTACCTGAGACATGTATTTGAGATGGGCATCTATAATCACTGAAATAATAATTTCCCCTCTATTATGACTGGTGAAGTAAAACACATATGTACAGAGAGAACAAGGATCTAGATCAGTGTTTCTTAACCATGGCAGCTTCCAATTCTATGGACTGCAATTCCCAGAATTCTCAGCTGTGGCCATGTTGGCTCAGAATTCTGGGAGATATGAAGTCCGTCTATTTAGAAGCTGACTAATTTGGAAACACTGAAGCCTTTAGCTCAAGGTGTGGCTTATCGTGCTGAAACAATTGTGTCATCTATTTATTTAGCGTAAATATTACATTTAATCTTGGAAATCATGCACAGGAGGCGACTCGAATGACACTTTGATACATCTATTGATTGTTAACAGCTTTCATGTGATATGGATTTTTTAAAAAAGAGGCGTACACTCACAGCAGACAGTCTAGCTGATCGTCTCTTTGGCTGCAGAAGAGAAAAACAAATTACTAAAACCAAACATCACTTTTCTTAAAAGTAGAATTCACAGAAATTCAAAACAGGGAACCTCAGGGAACCATGCTCTTTTCGTTTAACACAAAAATCCCACTGCATTAAGGCTTATTTCCCCAAAAAATATGCATTGGATAGAGGTTTGCAAAAGTGAAAATGTTGTATTGAAGGAATGCCAAGACTGTGAAGCTGGTTTCTAACTCTTACACCCTAATAAACCATAGCTGACTGGAACAAAAACAAGCATTATGTCTACATACAGTATTCTCTTCTCTTGAACTTTTATTAATACAATAAACTCTGTGGTCTGTTAAACTAGGATTGCCTTACAACCAAACTGGGATATTCTAGCTTATCTGCTGACTACTTATCAGAATGTAGAACTTAGTATGCTTAGCAATTTTCCAAAATGTTTGCTTTATTGTGCATAAAAAAAACCCCAAAAACGATACAGATGAATAACATTTGTTATCTGCCCAATTGAACACATTTTGTTGGACAGAGATGTAAGAGTGAGTCCCTTTGGTGTAGTAATGAAAGCACCAGGAGACCATGAGTTCTAGTCCCACTTTAGGCCAAAGCCAACAGGGTGATTGTTAGATTTTTAACTGTGAGAAGGCAAGGGCCAACCACTTCCACAAAGGTTGCCAAGAAAACTGCAGGGAGTGTTCTGTGTAGTTGCCAGGAAACAAAAGTGATCTACAGAACTAAGCATTTCCTGGGTTCTGTTTGTTATCTCCATTCTTTGATCCTCATGTAGAGTTTATTTCAACTTTTGACCAACTGTTTGCTCTCTGTGGCACTGAAATCTGGTTCGAAAAAGGATTTGATCCCAATGTCTCATGTCATCCTTGGCCCGTTCTCACACTAATCGTAACCTCAACAAGCTACAAACTTTTGATATCGGGGCAATGACAATTTAAAGCAGAGGTCTCCCAACTTGTAAAACTTGAATGAATAATACTATAGTAACATGATTAACAATGATATCAATGTATTTAGGAATATTTGATTGACAATACAAGAACATATACGATGTAATTGTAAGTGAAGACTATGAACTGGAAGCACAAAACAATCTAAACCAACCGACACACTGTATGCACATATATGGAAAACGGTTTGATGTTTTTATGTTGTGTTTGTCTATGTTTGTCTTAAAAAACAATAAAACTTTAAAAAAAAAAGATCTGTGGACTTCAACTCCCAGAGCTATGCTGTCTGGAGAATTCTGGGAGTTGAAGTCCACAAGTCTTAAAGTTGTCAAGTTTGGGGGGCCCTGATTTAAACGGAAAGGTAGAAGTCTCCCTTCCAGGCCCACAGCTGAAAAAGGAGGAACGAAGCCCACAGTGGCTTGAGCCTGGCTGCAACACAGTCTACAAGCAGAAAGACTGGTTTCTTCTTGTAACAATTAAACTGAGGCAGAATCCTAAACCACACTGTGGTTTGCAATCTGTGGCTGAAAGATTGATGTACTGGATGCAGCCAATTGTGGCTGGTAGCATGACAGTGCTATGAAGAAACTATTTTGGGGGGGGGGGGGGG
>BHFT01034297.1:21816-58554 GCA_004320025.1 Laticauda laticaudata
GGGGGGGGGGGGGACTCCAACGTTTTTACTAAGTGATTTTTCTCTTTTAAACAAGTCCAACTGCACAGATTTTTTCATTGCATGTAAAAAAATAAGTGCTGCTGCCATAGATTACTCTGCATATAAATTGTGTGTGTGCTGATCAGTTGCAGTTTCTTGGCAAATCAATCTTGCAACATCCTGGCCATGTAGATTTTAAAATCCTACCACCTGCACATGTTACATGTCAATTCTTGTGGTGTATGTTTCCCAACTCCTTTGAAGGTTCACTTCATCTTGACAACTTAATACATATGTATGTATGAAAAAAACCTTACCTCCTCCTTTATTTCACCTTCAGCTGCAGCCTAGTTTAATAAAAAAAGAAACAAGCACAATATAAACGGCTTACTTTTGTTCCAATTTTATAAAAAGAAACGGACGCCAAGAATATCTGGCGGAGCACTCTCTTGGACTAAAATAAATGGCCCAGTAAACATGAGACAGTAGACATTTTTAATATAAAAAGATGAGAAAAAGCTTTATTGGGATCAAAACAGGCAAATATATCCATCTTGCATCCATCAAGACCATCTAATTTAGAATTCTGGAGGCAAAACCTAGTGAGCAACTAACTAAGATTTACACATACAGTAGTGCAAGAAAACTTCAGCAGGAACCAATTCATTTCTCTCTCGAGTTTCTCAATTCCATATCAAGCCTTCTAACTCTTCTGTTTCAGCACCAAAAAATTAAAAATCTCAAACATAGTGCAGGATGCATATTTTTTTTAAAAAAAAGAATTAGAAACGCATCAGATTCTTCTTCTGCCAACAGCTGCAATTTTTAAGTCTGCAGGCTTTTTTTTTTTTTTTAAATCCTTTGAACTCTCTTCCAAACTCCCGGACTACACATCCCACAATGCACTTAGGACGGTCCGTTTTGCTTTGACGTCATCGCGTCCCAACTTTAAAAAACGGGAGGCAAACCAAAAAAAAAAAAAAATTCCCGCCAAATTACCTGCAAGAGAACAGAAGGTCGTTGGCAAACGACCCGCAAAGGGCGCGGAGCATTTTAAAAGGCCTCTCGTGCTGAGTCCCCCTCCTCCCCGGGGAGGCGGGCTCCTCTGCTGCCCTGCAACTTGGCCCAAGCGGAGATCACCCCCTTTTTTTATTTTATTTTTTTAAAATGGCATGCGACCCCTCCCCCACGCTCCTTATGTAGCCGCACATCCAAAACGGGAACCCCTCCCCCCACCCCCTCGTTGGGTAAACTCTCAAGGAGCCGATTTGCAAATAAATAAAAAGAGGAGCAAAAGAAAGGGAGGAGGGGGGGAGTGGGAGAGAGAGAGAGACGCCTCGTTGCCAAGTTGCAACGAATTGGGGCTTTGGAAATCTTTGCATATCTGCGCCCCACACCCCACCGCACAAAGGCGGGATGGCAAACGCCCGGCCCCTCCCGGCCCCCTCCGGCAGACGGGAGCCAGACTGTCACTAGCACAAGAAACACATGGTATGAAGTGGGGAGGAAAGGAGGAAAAAAATAAAATAAAAAGAACAAAGGCAAAAACGCAGGAGAGCAGAGGGAAACCCCCCCCCGCGGCTCCAATGGGGGGGGGGGAAGGGAGCAGGGGGAAAGCCTCGGCCAAACCGTCTCCAATGCCCCTCCGGCCTCTAAAAGCAGCCCAGAAGCTGGCCAGGGTTTGCATTTGGGAAGAGGAGGAGGGGGAAGAAGGAGGAGGTGGGGCGCCAGCCGAGCCTGCCATGCCTGCGCGGGTCAGCCAGCGGCACGACGGCTGTTTGCAATCCAGCATGGAGGAAGGCGCACCGAGCAGGCTCCGTTCGGCAAACAAACCCTTCCCCGCCCCCCCCCCCCCGCCCCGGCCCCGGGGAAACCAAAAAGCCCCCAAACTCCACCGGGCTCAGCAGCTTTGGCCCGGCGGGATCGCGGCGGCCATGCACCTTCACCTCGCTCCCAAACGCTCGCTTGCACGGAAAAAAAAGCGCCCGCGAACAACACCACACACACACCCACACACAGATCATCCACGGCCCCAGCGGGCGCGCGCGCGCAAGCCAAGCATCTTTCTCCGGGCGCAAAAAAAAAGGGGCTTTTCGCGCGTCTCTTCTTCTCGGCCCGTTTTGTGCGCCACACACACACACACACACACACCCCAGTCCGAAAACCACAGCCACCACGTTCGCTCGCTTACCTTTCTTTTGGGCATAGTTGAGCTTTGGACAGTTGGTTGGCGGATCAGAAGGAGATCGGCATCATTTGGCAAAGGGGGAGGAGGGCAAGGCTGGTCGCCTCCCTCGAAAAAATGCAAAAAAAAAAAAAGATGAAGGGGGGGGGAAGAAACCAAAAAAAGAAAAAAAAAAGAATAAGCAACGCGCGCAAAACAAACCGCTTGTTTTTTTTTAAAGAAAGAGAACTGATTTGGGTTTGGTTGGTTTTGTTTTTTTATTAAAAAAAAACAAAAGTTCTTCTTTTCTCTGGCAAAACTGTAATCAAACCAAAACAAAATAAAAAAACACACCACGGCGAATTGCAACCGCAGCAGTTCCTCCTAAAAAAAAGAAAAAAAAAAAAGAGCCCATACCAGCACACACACAAAAAAAACCACCCTGAATCTTTTTTTTTTTTTTATTTTGGTGTAAAGTTCGAAAATAAAATATTCCCCTTCTTTATTGCAAACAGTAAAATACACCAACACTCAACCAAACTGCATGAATGGGAAGCGCGAGGAAAGTCCGGGCGAGAATGACAGCGCGCCTGGACCAATCGCAAACTCGGGCCAGACCTGGGCGAAGGGCCGATTGTGCAATTCCGGGCGGGGGGGGCGGGGGCGGAGCCAGACTCTTAGCGCGAGAGATGCGCTCGCGCGCGTCTCCACGTGCTTTTTTTTTTTTCTTTTTTTTTGGGGGGGGGCCGTCTGCGCAGGCGAGCGCCCCTTAAAAAGCGCTTCCTGAAATGCAGCCCCAGACCCCCCCGCTTTTTTTTCCCCCTTCCTCTCCCCCTGCAAACGGCAAGATGGCCCGAGGGCTCCCAGGGCCAGCCCCCCCCTCCTTTTCCCTGCCGCCCTCCCCCCCCTCCTCCTTGCTTGCCGGCTTGCACGACCCTGGCCGTCTCTCCCGGCCCCAAGCAAGCCCCCCTGGGGGCAACGGAAAAAGGAAGCCCCTCTCCCTGCCCGGGCACCCTGGCGACTTCGCAGCGGCCTCTTGCACCCCCTCCTTGCACTCCCCTCTGCAAGAGCCCAAGGTCCGTCCACCACAACAAGGCCCGGAAGGGGCGCGTGCAAAGCCCTCGGGCAGCGTGCAAACACGGGCGAGCTCGCTTTCCTTTGCACGGCTGCAACATGGCTGCCCAAGCGCCTTCTGCTTTGGCGAAGGCACCGGCTGCGTCGGCGGCGGAGGAGAGGAGGAAGGAAAGAGTGCAGATGGGGGAGGGGTGCCGAAGAGTGCGTCTCTTCCCCCCACCACCCACCCACCCCCTGGAAAGATCGACCCCCCCCCGAGCAGATTGCAAAAGGGCGGGAAGCGTGCAAGCAAGGGGCGCTCTCTCGCAGCCGGGGTGGGTTTGCAAGAGGGGACGAGCGTGCTGGCTAGGCGCGAGACCCGGGGGCTGCGCCAGCCTCCTCTCCACCGGCGCCCCCCCCTTCCAAACGAATTGGGGACCCTGCGTTCCTTAGGATTCCTGACTTGGATGGCTCTGTCGCTTTTTCTTTCCCCCAAAAAAAGATCCCAAAGGGAACAATGGAAAGTTTTAAATGGAATCCACATCGTGCAAGCACCGTCCTTTTCTCCTTCAAAGCACTCGAAGGAGCTTGTATATTGTAGCCCGGGCTCTCTGCCCCTCTCCACGCGTGCATCCCTCATCCAACAGGCAACACACATCGGTGGGCTCCTAACCGCTTTGTGGATTGGGACTCCTCGGGTCTTGGCAAGAGAGCTGTTTCCCCTTCGAGAACTGCCAGCGACAGCCGTAGATCGACACTTACTTGGCTGTTGTTCCGAAATTTGTCACTTTTTCCCATGTCTGTTCTAGGTAGACCTGATTAGGACCTCAATGCCCGGACTATTAATAAGAGTTACAGATACCCACTCTGCAGACTTTCCATTAGAAACATTGTATCTGAATGTATTTAAAATGACTTTCGGCTTCCTCAAGATGTTTATTTTCCACCTCCAACAGTGGGAAAAATGTGTGTGTGGGGGGGGGTTGGTTTGGGAATTTGTTTGGGAAAGTAATTTTTTTTTTCTTGTTTGAGAAAAAGAATTTATTTTTTTTTGTTTGGGAAATGTTTTCTTGCTGGGGAGAGAATATTTCCCTTTGGAAAAAAAAACGGTTTATGGTTTAATTTGCTTTGAGTGTTGATAATAGACGTGAAAACGTGAAGGTATGTCTAGTATGTTCCTCACTTTTATGGAAACAGTTTTAAAAAGTACAAGCATTGGGTTTCTGTGGAGGGTTCTTACTAAGGGTGAAAAGTATGACCAGCCCACCGGTACTATCTATATAGTAGAAATTTTAGAGCAATGGCTCGTGTTGAGAAGCAAGTTTGGAATTTCTCTGGTCGTGGCCTTTCTCTATGCTCTGTTCACTGGTAGTGCACGGAATAAAGTTTTATGGCTGTAGAGGCCATGCTTTGTCAATCTCTTCCTTCTTCGTTTTAGGGCAGGCAAAAATGTAAAGACCATCTTTCACAGAGATCAGGAACTATGGGCACCATTCACCTAACTTTAAAAAAAAAAATTAATCTTTTTTGAAATTTGAAACATTAAAATGCAAGTAAATTTAAACATAAGTTTTTACAAATCTCAATCTTCTTTGACAGTACTAAAATAATCTTGGCTATATGCATACATTTCCATACATTTCTAATTATTCATATACATATCTATATCTTCTTCTGATCTGTACATTTCTTATTCCTATTATGTATCAATTGATACCAATTTTCCCAAACTCTGTAATATTTGGAGTCTTCCTTGTCTTTTAACTCTAAAGTGAGTTTATCCATTTCTGCGCAATCTAAAATCTTTTGGATTACTAAACAATCTGTTGGTATAGTGACCATTTTCCAGCATTGTGCGAGTGCAATTCTCGCTGCTGGGGTTATGTGTAAAATCAAATAGTTTATTTTTTTAGGACATGTCATTTCATTTAACCATTTTTGTATTTTAATACTTTTTAACTTCCAGGCAAAGCCACCATACATGAAAGAAGGTACCTTGCACCTGTTCAGCCAATTCTTATTTTAGTTGGTTTGGGTTCCTTTATAGTTCAGTGAATGGTGCCAATCCAGAAAACTGAGCAAATAATAGAAAACCTTTATGCTTACTTCTATAAACAGCACTTAACCTGAGATTTCTGTGTCTCCATATGGGCATCCAATTAACTTCAGTGAGGTTTAAATTGCAGGAACTGCTATTCTTATAAGTGTCTTTCCTTTCTGAGGAAAGATCAACAGAAAAGCAGGTATAAAGTACCTTTTCTCTAATGACAATAGCTGATCTTTCATTCAGAAGGCTTAAGTTGCCAGTGATCTGTCAAACCTGTCATTTCTTCACTTCAAGCAGGTCAAAAGTGAACAGAACATACCTAAGGGCAGATGCCTTCCATTCCCATTTTCAGCCAATCTCAACTTGAAGCAAAAGTGGACAAACCGGCAAAGAAACTATAGTGGATTTGGCCAGGTGAAATCCAGCTTCCTGCCTGTTGCACCCAAGATGGGCGCATTTTAGGAAAAGAGATCTGGAGATGAGGTCTTCTTGTAGGTTGAACAAAATGGGTGGAACACCATGTACCTTCCTTGGTTTTGGCATAGTCTATTGCAGAAAGTTAACTGGTATGTTTTGAAAATCAGGGATTATGGATTAGCAGCTGTGTAAATCCAGCCTTTCTGACTTACAAACTTTAGTGTGAGGGGTCCTTGTTGCTCTCCGAGCTTGGTTTTTTTTAATGGGTAAGTGTATATTTTATTTTATTTTGAATATATATTTTATTGTTCACATATAAATATATTGAATACAATGTATTTGGCCATGGCATTCCAATTGCCATAAAACACCAAATTACTAACAAGAAAGTTGATGTGCACTTTAAAGAGCCTGTGAGCCAAGATGCGCCTCTGAGTTGATACAGATACAGTTTAACAGTTGGAAGGGACCCTGTAAGTCATCCAGTTCAAACGCCCATTGCCCATGCAGAAGACCCTACACCATTTCTGACAAATGGCAGTCCAATGTCTTGAAAGTCTCAAGTGATGGTGCTCCCACAACTTCTGAGGGCACCTTCTATTCCATTGGTTGATTATTCTCACTGTCACAAAATTCCTCCTTATTTCCAGGTTGAATCTCTCCTTGTTCAGTTTCCATCCATTATTCTTTGTCTGGCCTTCTGGTGTCTTGGAACACAGTTTGGTCCTTTCCTCTCTGGGGCAGCCCCTCAAATATTGGAAGGGAAGGCTGGTTCTTCTTTTCACTAGACTAGCCAGGCCCAGTTCCTGCAACTGTTCATCTTATGTTAGCCTCCAGTCCCCTAATCATCCTGGTTGCTCTTTGCACTTTTTCTAGAGCCTCAACATCTTTTTTATAGTGTGGTGACCAAAACTGGATGTGATCTTATTAAGGCTTGATAGAGTGCTATTAGTACCTCACTTGATCTTGATTGTATCCCTCTGTTAATGCAACTTAAGATTGCATTTGGCTTTTTTGGTTGCAGCTGTGCAGTTCATGGTTCTGTAGCTTGATATCAATATACAATAAGATTGCACCTTTGGCAACTTTGAGGAACAATGCTCATGTTTAACTCGTTGTCCACTAAGACACCAAGATCCCTCTCAGAGTTACTGCTTGCTATTCAGCCTGGTTTCACCCAGTCTATATGTGTACTTTGGGTTTTTCTTGCCTAAGTGTAGGATTTTACTTTTCTCTACATTGAATTTCATTTTGTTAGATATGGCCCAGTGTTCTGGTCTGTCAAGATCCATCTGGATCTTGAGCTTATCTCCTTGGGTGTTAGCTATTCCTGCCAGTTTAATATCATCTGCAAATTTGGTAAGTTTCCCCTTCTATTCCCTCATCTAAGTCATTCATGAAGATATGGAAGAGTACTGGGCCGAAGACAGAACCTTGTGGCACCCCACTGCTTACTTCTTTCCATGTAGACTTAGACCCATTAAGGACTACTCATTGAGTACGGTTTGCCAGCCAGTTGCAAATCCATCTAGTGGTGGTGCTATCTATTCCACTTTTTTCTAGCTTACCAAGAAGTTGGCCTTTCTTTAACATGGTGGCTTTACCTTTTACTCTATACCTTTATTTTCAAGTTCTCATCGAGTTTGTAAGTTATCACCTGTCTATGGTAACATTTTTTATTTTCCCCTAATCTTTGTTCTGAAGATATAACTGCTGGCAGACCTGAAATCAGTGCATGGAGTGGGTAAAGCAGAATTGGGCTTGGACAAATTTTTTTTCAATCAAAACCCATGGAGCAGCCAGTCTTTTGCCAGGATATATTCTGAATTGATTCAGTTTCATGTTATATGGGTGCTTGGCATAAAGCTTGCTTATTACACCTGAAAGGTTAATGGAGTGATTATGAGAGTAATATGGTAGAAGTGATTCACTGTGATCCTAAAAGGGGGAAAAGACCTCTAAGGTGTTTGTAAGAAGTAACTCCTTAAGGAGCATATTCAATGTTTTTATTATGTTTAATGCTTTCTATTTTACATTTAGAAATGTAAAGCAAAAAGTTGGGGTAAGTATTTTTCTTCTTTACAGCACTGAAAAAAAAGTCAAAATTCAACATTTAAGTGATTATACTCTTCTTTAACTTTAATTTTTTGATTGCATTTCTGTTTTATGATATGCTGTTATAAAATGTTTTCATTTTTGAGTTATTTTACTACATATTTGTACTTAAGATTTTTTAAATGGGCAGGGGAAGAAAAAGGAATTTATTTTCTGCTTTCAAAAGAAGACTTTAACAATGTTGGTCTTGGGTTTCCTTGTTTTTCTCTTCCTCATTCTTTTTTCTTATTTTATCGTGTCTCATAGATGGGAAACCTTCAGGTAGAGAAATTCTTGTTTGTATTAATTTTCATAGACATATTCTTTTCAGGTGGCAAATGTCTTAATAATGTTTAAATAAACAATACATCAAAAAAGCAAAGCAATTGAAGCATGGGAGTGGTGAAAATACTTGTATAACCTCTGGTTTCATTCATCCTGTGTGTTCATTCATCAAGGTTACACAGTTTTGTAGATGGCTACAAAACATCTTGCTTTAAAATAAAATAAATGCAAGCAGTGAATACTTTGTTCTTCATCACTTAATTTAGACACTCTGAACTTAATCTAAGCAAAACAAATTCAGCTGACCAAATTATCATCTCCATAGTAGAGCATTCTTGTTCTTTGTTGTCACAAATGAGGATAATTTGTTTAATGGCCCTCTTCAAACATCTGCAGCATAAAAGTCTGTAGAGATTCTTAGTCATTCAGGTCCTGGTTGTCCCAAAGGTGCTTTTTTAGGAGGCAACTGGATTTCTTGTTTTCCTTTGAAGACGTTTTTGCTTCTCATCCTAGAAGCTTCTGACAGGATAGTGGGGAATGGAAGGATTTATACTCCTTGCAGACAGCTGGTCATCTGCATCCTTTTAGAGGGTCATTGAGGCCACTTGGAGGTTTATCTGTGTCCTCAGGGTCACCTGAATAGTGCTAATGGTTCCTGTGGTCTGCAATTCCTCTGGAAATCCATTCATATTCCCACATCATTCAAAGGGTGTTCATCCCAAATTGCATACCTAAAAGTCTGTGGAGATTCTCAGTCATTCAGGTCACTGGCTGTCCTAAAGGTGCTTTTTCAGGAGGCAACTAAACTTTCTTGTTTTTTCTTTAAAGACTGATGACTTCAGAGCTGAAGAAGCTTCTTGGATGAGAAGCGAAACACCTTCAAGGAAAAAACAAAAGTCCAGTTGCCTCCTGAAAAAAGCGCCTTTGGGATTTGCAGCATAACAATGATTCTGGGACCAGCCCTTTTGGTCACATATTATCTTGCAAAGCCAGTTCCTTCTCTTTTTTGAGGGCAAAAGAGGCTTTCTTGAGCAAACCTAATTTCCTGTTTCTAATTTCCTTGTGGGAGTCAGGTAGCAGTTGACAAAAAGTTTCTTTTACCCTCCCTTTCCCTGCCAGGGCTGAACTTTTCAGTTGTAGTCTGATCAATGGTAGTGAATTTCCCCTGAATCTCCAGCTGCTTTTTGGTGGAAAGAGAAGAGGAGTGTTGGCTGGTTTGATGCAGAGGACAGTGAAAGAACAGGCATTGCTAAGAAGGGCATGCCACAAGGGGATGTCACTTTGTAGGGGTAAAGGGAACAGCTCTATGAAGCTGGGGTGATTTTCTATGGATTGACTTGCATCTGGGTGTGGTTAGAATAATAGAATAATAACTTTATTGTCCCTTTGAATGTACACTGATCGACATACCTTAAAGTGAAATTTTGTTGCATACAGCTCTCACCTCCAATATATGCTACATAAATATGACAAAATGGAGAATTATGCATATAGCCATATATATAGGAGAAACAACACAGTCTACTTTGGATGTGCATGGCGAGAAAAACAAATTTTGTAAGTTTACCAGACGGATGGCGTAAGGAACAAAGCTGTTGCAGAATTTGGTAGTCCTGCTAGACATACTTTGAAACTTCCTTCCAGAGGGGAGCAACAGAAACTGACCATAAAGTGGGAGTGTGGGGTCCTACCAATGTTTTGAGCTCTAGGCACAAAGCACTTATAAGCAGTACCCTGAACTGGAAGCAAGCTTCCAATAATCATCTCCGCTGTCCTCACTACTCTCTGTATGGGCTTTCTATCTGAGGCACTGCAGCCACCAAACCAGACAGTGATGCAGTTTGTTGAGATGCTCTCAACCGTGCCTCTGTAAAAAGTGGCCAGGACAGAAAGAGAAAGATGTGCTCTCCTCATCCGACAGGAAATGCAGATGCTGGTTTGCAGGCTTCACTAAGGAGGAAGTGTGGTTGTCTTGAGGTCTGGCCCCACCCACTTTGCCGTTAGCTCCACCTCTCTCCCCCCCACCCCACCCAAGAACATAGTCAGATTGCTGGAAACATCACTCTTCCCTAATCCATATACCACCTTCTAATCAAATTAAATCCAGTGTAATGACCTAGGGTGGGAGACAAAAGCAACAAAGTCACAAAAACAGGTGAAGTCCCTTTAATTCCTTCAACTTGGTTTCAAAGGTCCAATTATCATTGACTGGAGAAAACACTCCCCCACAAGCAGTTGCCAAAAGGAAGAACTTCCATTCAAACTCAAAATACATATAAATTATAAATAGGAAAAAACAACACAAACCACACTAAAGCAACGAATGAGAAAAGGCAGGATAAGGGTTTGAAGACATCCACAGATATCAAAATACACTGGGAAGGACGCCAGAACTCAGATAAGAACTGACAAGACTAGAAATATTTTCATGCTTTGCTTCCAGCATTGGCCCATGCGCAGTTTGTCCTTTTAAACAGTTCTCATAGCTGCAGCCCATGAAGGGGATCAAGGCCCTTTCCTCCCCCATAGACCACACCATTCACATTTCTCCCTTATCCACTCCTCCCTGCGTGCCGTAGGATGAAGAGGAGATGGGCCTGGGTCTTCCTCTGAATGCCCAGCTGGCCTGTGCCCTTTCCCACAACCTCTGGAGCCACACTCCCACTCCCTGTTGGCTGTTCCTCCTCTCCCTCAGAGTCAGATTTGAACGGGCATGTCACCCAGAAGCATCTTGTCCAATTGTCACCAAACCGCTTGCCTGACACAATGGAAGAAATATTGTATGCTCTTTATTTGTGGAAGTTAAAGGATCCTTTGTCCATGAGTCATGTGGCTAGAGGGCCAGGTTGCCTATCAAATTCTCCCTCTCATTTTTTTCACTCCCCTCTCCCTCTTTTCCACTGCTGGTAATTCCGTAGGTCTGTGGCAACTGAGATAAAATACAAAAGTCCACCCAGGTTGGAATAGAATTGTGCTTCCTTCCTGTGGTGTTTCATTATTTAAGCCTTAATGTGCAATCTTTTGTAAGGTACCATTGAAGAGTCCTTGTTAATCCACCTCTCAATTGTTAAAACTGTTGCTCCACGAGTTGTCATGGCCACTATTTGCTGCTGTCATCCCAGAGGGCCTTCTTTAGAGCCAGGTGCTGTGAATCTAAATGAACCAGTGCAACTCCTGTTTTATTGCAAATGAGGTGTAAAGAAAACTTTGGCTATTGGGCAGTTTCAAGTCAAAAGTAAATACCATTTTAAAACTAAGTAAATTATACTTTTACTTAGTTTTAAAATGATATTTACTTTTGATTTGAAGCGGCTGGATTTATGCATCATCATAAATCCAGATGTGCTGCTGTGCCATGCCTCTTAGTTGCATGTTTTAAAATAAACTGTGGGTTCCTTGATGCATAGACCCCACTTGGCTTCCAATAGAAATACTACTGACACATTTTGTAGAGATCTGCATTTAAAAAAATAAAAATAAAGCTAGGGTGGCTTGCATATCCCTTCCCTGCAAAGAATAGTAGGAAAAGAAATGTCTATTGAATTCTAGGTTTCTTGCTGGAACCACTTAGTCCAGCCATGTTGGCTGGGGAATTCCTGGAGCTTGAAGTCCACCCATCTTTTAAGTTGCCAAGGTTGAAAAACAAGTGAGCCAGTCACTTTAATCCAGCAGGGGTCTCTCTTTAGTTGCAATGCTGCTTATCCACTCAAATTCAAACACCACTACTTTTTCCACCTCCACCGCCATTTTCAAATTTCAGCTCCTTCAGATACATCAGGGGTCTTCAAACTTGACAACTTTTAAGACTTGTGGACTTCAACTCCCAGAATTCCTCCTCCGGTCATGTTAGCTCAGGAATTCTGGGAGTTGAAGTCCACAAGTCTTAAAAGTTGTCAAGTTTGAAGACCCTTGAGATAGATGGTCATATTGAAAGTATTAAAAGCCTGTGACATTTTGCAAAAAAAAAGAATAAAGAAACTCTTGATACTCTGGAGACCATCTGCCATGTCAACTATCTCGGACTAGACAAATGTGCTCATCTATCTGTCTGTCCATCTATTTTCTACACCACCTTTCTCTGTTAAGTGACTCCGATGGTCAAGAAAAAGAATTCAACCAAGGTCAGCAAAAGCTTCAGAAGCCACTGATGCTTGGGCTTGGCAGAGCAGGCCGCTGGCACATCCCTGGAGGTGCTGCTAGCCATTCCTTAAAATCCCCATAATGCCCTCTTATGTATTTTTTTTTTTTACTCCAGGGCTTCATGTAGTTCATTACATGTCATCTGTTTATGCTTGATCCATGACTTACAGCAGTGTATTTTCTCAAGGAAGACCATGCAATACTTAAAAGCACATTCACACTTAGTTCAGACCAGCAACATAAATACATACCTAAGTGCTGGGGGGCGGAAAAACCTATTCAGAAGGTCCTACCTCTCTCAGACTCATACCTTCCAAACAGTGGTGGGATTCAATTTTTTTTTCTATCGGTTTATGGGTGTGGCTTGGTGGGCTTGGCAGGGGAAGGATACTGTAAAGTCTCCAGTCAAAGGTGGTATTGGCCAGTTCTCCAAATTACTCCAAATTTCCTCTACCGGTTCTCCAGAACTGGTCAGAACCTGCTGAATAACACCTCTGCTTCCAAAAGACAGCCTGGAAGGCAGGCAGGATTGGAGCTTACCCAAGTTTTTTGGGGGGGAAAGAAGTGCTGTTCCAAAAAGAAGGAGCATCATAGGGTCCTTAGTGCTCTCAGCTTGGTTGTTTTCTTGCAGACGTTTCATGACCAAACCAGGTAACATCATCAGGGCACTCAAACTAGTTAACACCACCAGGGCATCAGCTCTGATGATGTTACCTGGTTTGGGCATGAAATGTCTGCAAAAAATAATAATAAAAGTTCAGAAAAGTTCACCTAAGACCTCATCAATCCTGAACTATATTCACTTCTATCAGGAGCAGTAACAGAGGGGAGACACTTTCCGGGCTCTGCCAGATGATGGGACCTGATCCATGCCCACCTAGAAAAATGGAGAAAGTGGTTATCACTACTACCAGGAACCCTCAAGGTTTCCTAAAACAATCCTGACCTTATGCCCTACTTGCCTTTCTTTGTAGAATTCCTACAATCCACTGAGATTGTAAGGTAGCTTATTTGTACCTGCTTATTGATACCTAAGGCCAGTAGTGGGGTTCAATTTTTTTACCACCAGTTCTGTAGGTGTGGCTTGGTGGACGTGGCAGGGGAAGGTTTCTACAAATCCCATTCCCTCCACACCAATGGTGGTATTCTACCGGTTCAGCCCGGTTCTGCTGAGCCAATAGCAGCAATGAGCAGCGGAGACCGAACCGTTGGGCCCACCCACCTGAGCTCCCATACTCCCCTTTATCCTCTGAATTTGAAGCGCGGCTGCTTTGCACGGCACAGAAGGGGTGCCACGCGGCAGCTGCTGAAGCGACTGGGAGAGTGCAGGCTTGCAGGAGGTGAGTTGGAACGCCTCTGGACCTGTGCAAAGTGCACATTTGGCACACGTGCACATGCAAAATGTGTGCACACACGCAAAGCACGCCCACCAAGCCACGGCCACCAAACCGGTGGTAAAAATATTTGAATCCCACCACTGGGTAGGCTAATTGCATCTGCTTATTGATACCTAAGCCCAGTGGTGGGATTCAATTTTTTTTTACTACTGGTTCTGCAGGTATGGCTTGGTGGGTGTGGCAGGGGAAGGATACTGAAAAATCCCCATTCCCTCCCCACCCCACTAACCTGCTTTCCAGCTCCATTCTCCTGTGCAGGGCAACCAAAGGAGACCCAGCCAATCAGTTGGGACTCAATGGGAGGCAGAGAATAGATGGGGGGCAGGGGTGTCACCTCTCTCCAGTGGTGGGATTCAATTTTTTTTTTACTACTGGTTCTGCAGGTGTGGCTTAGTGGGCGTGGCAGGGGAAGGATACTGCAAAGTCTCCATTCCCTCCCCACCCCACTAACCTGCTTTCCAGCTCCATTCTCCTGTGTAGGGCAATCAAAGGAGACCCAGCCGATCCGCTGGGACTCAATGGGAGGCAGAGAAGAGATGGGGTTGGCGGGGCCAGTCAGAGGTGGGATTGGCTGGTTCTCTGAACTACTCAAAGTTTCTGCTACTGATTCTCCAGAATCAGGTCAGCACCTGCTGAATGCCACCTCTGTCTAAGCCCATGTTTTTTTCCACCTTGTTTTCCAGCTTTATGCAATATCCTAACCCAGTGTTTGTCCACCGTTAAAAACTTTAAGCAAGACTTCAATTCTGGGCATTGAAGTGCACACATCTGCCAAGGTTGAGAAACATTGCCCCAAACTACGAACTCACAGACTGGGTTTGCACAAAGTGTGATGGGATTGGCTACTTTGTGTGTTCTGCAAATGGAGCTCTAGAGAAATAGATGGGAGACAAAAGTTGTTTCCTTTTGTGGAAATAAACCAAAACCACAGAAAGTGAAGGCATGTCTCCTGGGATTACAATACACCAATTCTTGGTTCCATCAAATTGTTTACTGACCAAAAGGCTGAAGATCCAGAAATGGAGCATGTGCTCTAGTGCAGCATTTTTCAACCTTAGACCACTTCAAGTTGTGTGCACACAACTCATGTTGGCTGTGGAATTCTGGGAGTTGAAGTCCACATATCTTAAAATGGCTAAGGTTGAGAAACATTGCCCTATTGGTCTCTTGCAAAGGATACACTTGGGAGTAAGCAACTGAGAAGCCATAAACTTGCAGAAAATGTGATATTCTACACCTGCAAGCAATGCAAAAATCAGAACGCTGCAGATGATAGGTTATGCTGAGACTTTTTAAAATTAAATTTATATGCCGCCCATGTCGCTGTCTGAAGCAATTTAGTTAACCATTATTTGTAGAGCAAGCCAATTTGTGTTCATATCACGCAGTAAAACCCACAATTGCTGTACATGCAGCACTTTAAACCAATTTCAAACATCACATTTGGATGTACTGAATTGTATGAATAGTACCTCCGGATGAAGTACATGCCTGGGTGCCATCTTATGTGTGCAGTTTGTTGGACAGCACACACTTGATTTTACACGTTCTGAACAAAATACAAAACAAACTACATTAGTCTGGTATGCCAATCCAGTCAATGTTAACTGACTTACTTAAGGGTGAAATGAATCATGGTTTAATGCAGCATTTCTTAAAATGTGGTCCTAGGACCATCGGGATGCCCTAAGAACCTCTCAGGCCACCTCAAAATCAAAATTATTTGCCAGGCTCTGTTGCAAATAATGCAGTATTAAAACCCCAGCAGACAATCATCACTAGTGGCAGCAAAATCGTTCCATTTTATTATTTTAATATGGTAAATATTGACCAACAGACCATATTCAAACAAAAGCTCTTGGGGGATGGGGTCCCCCATAATTTTCCAAAGGGGGAAGCAAAAAGTTCAGGAAACACTGATTTAACCCCAAAGCTCAAATTCAGCCAGGCTTCTATTAGGCAAAGCCACAATAGACCAGATGATCTATATTTTGAGCATGTGTCCTTGTAAGCTTGTCTTCCTCTCCTTTCGCCCTCCCTCCATATCTATCTCTATCTATCTATCTATCTATCTATCTATCTATCTATCTATCTATCTATCTATCTATCTATCTATCTATCTATCTATCTATCTATCTGCACATATATATCCCCATCCCCGTCACTGGAGATTTTAAAGAAGAAATTGGACAACCGTTTGTCTGGAATGGTCTAAGGTCTCCTGCTTAAGCAGGGGGTTGGACTAGAAGACCTCCAAGGGCCTTTCCAACTTTGTTGTTCTGTTTAGTCCAGTCCTTTCCTCAAGCCAGGTGCCAACAGGGATGCTAATTCCAGAAGATGGGAATTGCAGCCCGGCAGGGCAGTTGGCTTGGTTCTGGGCCTGGCAGGGGCCGGGGTTGGACTAGAAGACCTCTAAGGACCCTTCCAACTTTGTTGCTCGGTTCTGTTGAGTCCAGCCCTTTCCCCAGCCTGGTTGTTTGAACGGAGGGGGGGGGGGGGGGNNGGGGGGGGGGGGGGGGGGGGAGGGAGAGAGAAAGGGATGCTAATTCCAGACGATGGGAGTTGCAGCCTGGCGCATCTCTCCAAAGGCGGGGCCGGCTGGCTTGGCTCTCGGCCTGGGCGAGGCCGGGGGTTGGAGCGCTGGCGAAGCGAATCCCTCCCTCCCTCTGATCTGTCCCACCCGCCGTCTTGACTCCGGATCGCGGCCCCCGTCCGCTCCGCCTTTTGCCGCGGCACATTTCGCAGACGTGCTCCGCCCGAATCTTCCGGGCCGGGCAGGCTGAGAGAAGGGAGGGAGAGCGAAAGAGGCAGCGCGGAGGCTCTGGAGGGGGAGCGCTCGGCCCGCCGGACCTCACCCGGTTCTGCTCCGGTTCTCCAGCCTTCCTGCCCCGACCGTCGCTTGGCCTGCCTGGCGAGGAAGCGCCCTTGCTTGGTCTCCCAGGATGGTGATCCAAGTCTACATCGCCTCTTCCTCCGGCTCCACCAAGGTAAGGGGGGACGCCGCCCCCGCCTCCCAACTTTCTTCGCCTTTGTTCCGGAGGAAAGTTGCAACCGCAGCCCCCTCCCTCCCCCGTGGAAAGAGCCCCTTTCCCTCGCCCCCCTCCCCTTTGCACCGACCCCTCCTCCCAATCTCTCCCCCCCCCCCAAAATGAGAGCACAGGGCTCAACGTGAGCAAGGCTGGTTGCTTTGGGGCTGCAGCCCCTTCACCTGGGACCTAATTCTCTCTCCCACCCCACTTCCCACCTTGTGGCAGAGGGTTTCTGGGTTTGGGGCCGCGGAGAAAATGCGCATGGTCAACTCCATGCATTGGAATGGAAGTGGGAGCCTATCAGGGTAAATGAATACAGGATTGTCTTGCTAACTGAAGGTAGTAGGTGGTGCTTAGGATGTGGCTGTGTCCTCTTCGTTTCCATGAGCAGGCTGGATGGCTGCTCTCCTCTGTAGTAAGGCCCACCTGGTCAGTGCAGTTTACTCCTGGATAAATAAGAATGGCTTTCTGCCTTAGTTTCCCCCTCTGGATATAAGAGTCCAGGATATCTTCATTGGATTGGTGTCCTTTCCTGCTCAGGGCTGGACTGCAACCATTTTCCATCTCCTAGGTCCTTGCTTGAGGCTTCACAACTGTGTGCAACCCTTTTTTTAAATTTAGAGCAAGCTTTGATCTGAAGCTTTCTGCTTGTCTGGAGAGCATCTGCCTCTGAAGATGTTCAGATTCTTTCTCTGTGCAAGAATTCTTTTTTTTCTTTTTTTCTTGGTGCCTTCTGGGCTCTGGTGATATAAAGTTTGCCTGGGAGGAATCAAGTTTCCAGCTTGTCATTTTCCTTGTTTGCACATTCACCTTAAAAAAAAAAAAAAGATTACTAACCAGAGATTATCTTAAACAATAAGCATCCATTTAATCCACTTAGCACCCTGCTTTCACCATTCCAAGCAAAGGTCCTACTGTTTGAAACACAAAACTCTGGTTTTTGTTTTGATTCAAAGACAAAAGTGTTTGGTGCCCCCATCTCCCACTCCGAGTTGCTTTGCTGTTTATTCCAAATTTTATTTTCACTTCGAGGTTTTCCCCAAGCATTCTGTCCCGCAGACCGGAGTGTTTTACAGATTTCTCACCTTTCCATTCTGTGTTTTCATCCAAAATGCCTCAGCTATAATTCAGTGAGTACATTAAGTGAGATCTCTGTGACTCAGCATTGATGAGGGACTTGCAAAGCAAGGGAAAGACCGAGGACTATTTCCCAAAATGCACAGGGCTGACCAAAATATTGCATTGAGCAATAGGGTGATGTACTTAGAGGAGTAGGAGGCTATGGCTCAGTGGCTAAGACACTGAGCTTGTCAATCAGAAAGGTCAGCAGCTCGGCGGTTTGAATCCCTAGCGCCTCATAATGGACTGAGCTCCTGTTACTTGTCCCAACTTCTGCCAACCTAGCAGCTCGAAAGCACATAAAAAATGACAGTAGAAAAATAGGGACCACTTTGGTTGGAAGGTCACAGTTTTCTGTGCACCTTTGGCATTTAGTCCTGCTGGCCACATGACCACGGAGACGTCTTTGGACAGCGCTGGCTCTTCGGCTTTGTAATGGAGAGGAGCACAGCCCCCTCGAGCCAGGAACATCTAGCATGTATGTGCGAGGGGAACCTTTACCTTTACCTTTTACTTAGGGGAGATCTTGATGCAGAAGCTCTGCTTGGTCATCAGACTTACTGAGTTGGTATTTGTCAATTGTCTGACTCACCTGATCTATCTCTCGGGGTCAGTAAGAGTAATGCTGTGTGTGAATGACCTTGGGAGACAGGAGAGAGAGCTGCAGACTAGACAAGCAGCAAGTAAAAGATGCCCCTGGCCTACAGAAGGGGGAGAAGGCATGCGAAACATTTCAGAAAAGACCCTCACTTGTTTTCTGGAGAGTAAAAGGAAGGGAGGGAGAAGTAACAATAAAGATAAAGTTAGCACTCCTGGTTATGCTTCTTGTCTAGACCATCTGGGCAGAGCTATTGCCGCTAAGAAAATAAAGTGAGGAAAACCTTTGCAAAATCCTCGGTTCTTATGCTTTAAAGAAAGCAATTGTGTGTTGTTATTGGACAGACTTTTTAAAGGCCAACTGAAAATGGTCAGTCAACACTACCACGTTCTCACTTGAGAAACAAGCCTTAAAATGAATCTTGGGAGTTGCTTAATACTTTCTTGAGTCAATCGTTTGACTTAATATTTTCTTGAGTCAATCGTTTTGTTGAGTCAGTACTTTCTTGAGTCAATCAGACCTCTTGCATTGGTGACCTTTTCCAAGTAGGGGGTTGACTCTTAAAAGTTCACATGGAAAACTCTTATTGAGCTGCAGCTTAGCTGAAGACCTTGCTGAGGTCTGAACTCACTGATGGGATCCAGCCAGTTCACACCACTTCAGGAGAGCCGGTTGTTAACTTTCTGAGCAGTTTGGAGAACTGTTTGTTGAAAGAAATCATGAGGGCAGAGAACTGGTTGTTAAATTATTAGAATCTCACCAATGTCTGAATTCCCAGAGGCTAACCTTTGCTCCAGGAAACCAACATAAAGGTCTTTGTGCTGACTTTCTCTTTGTGCTGAATTACACTCTTCTTAGGTTCACACACACAGGGTAGTACGCCAATGGATGTGTGCATGTGTGAATGTATCATGGGTGCTCTTACGAGTGGAGGGTGAGTGGAGAGACATCAGCGCTACTGCTTTAAAATGTAACATGTTTGGGGCAAAGCCTATAATGAGAAAAAAAAAACCTGTTTTTAAGCCAGGCTGAGACAATGGTATAGGCCAGGGGTCTCCAACAGAGGTGGTATTCAGCTGGTTCGGACTGGTTCTGGAGAACTGGCAGCGGAAATTTTGAGCAGTTCGGAGAACCGGCAAAGACCGCCTCTGACTGGCCCCGCCAACCCCATCTCTTCTCTGCCTCCTGAGTCCCAGCTGATCGGCTGGTCTTCTTTGGTTGCCCTGCCCAGGAGAACGGAGCTGGAAAGCAGGTTAGTGGAGGGGGGGGGAGAGAATAGGGATTTTGCACTATCCTTCCCCGGCAACTTTAAGACTTGTGGACTTCAACTCCCAGCGTTCCTCAGCCAGAAAAGCTATAATACCACTTGTATTATATATTTTTCTTTCTTTCCTCTTTAGTTGATCACCCTTCTGGGGCCAGTGTACACGAGCGTATTTTTTTCCCCTTTGGGAAGTGACCCATACGGTCATTAAATGAATCCAGTTTCCCTCTCATTGACTTTGCTTGTCGGAAGCCAATGGGAAAAGTTGGAAATGTGATGATCACATGGTCCTGGCTGCAGCCATCATAAATAGAGGCTGCCTGTCAAGGCCCCCAGTTTTGATTGTGTGGCCGTCGGGACGTGGCAGTGGTTGTAACTCTGAGAACCAGTCATAAGTCCCCTTTTTCTTTAGTGCTGTTGTAACTTTGAATGGTTGTAAATCAAGGGCTATCTAGAAGAGCCTGCAAATGAAATGGAACGGGACAACTTGCCACAACTCGCTGCAGCCAACTCTCCAGGACAATTTAACAATTCTATTTAATGGTTTAAAATAAAATAAAAAAATATTTTATTTAATGTTTGCCATTCACATTTCATTCTAAGAGCCACGGTGGCACAGTGGTTAGAGGGCAGTACTGCAGGCAACTTCTGCTGCCTGCCGGCTGCCTGTAATTTGGCAGTTCAAATCTCGCCAGGCTCAAGGTTGACTCAGCCTTCCCTCCTTCTGAGGTGGGTCAAATGAGGAGCCAGATTGTGGGGAGCAAGAGGCTGACTCCGTAAATTGCTTAGAGAGGGCTTGAAGCACTATGAAGTGGTATATAAGTAAGTAATATTGCTATATGAGCTGTCCTGGTATAGTGGTTAGAATACAGTGTTGCAGGCGAATTCTACTGGCTACTGACCAGCTCAGGATTCTCAGCCTTCCATCCTTCTGAGGTGGGTAAAATGAGGAGCCAGACTGGTTTGGAGTCTGATTTTTCCCTTCTTTTCTGCAGAGACTGGCTTGGCCAGTCCTAGGTATTGCCGAGAAGAGAACATCATAAGAGTCACTTACAGGCTGGATTCACACCCATCTGTTTCATCGGGCCTCGGTGTGTTGTATGAACTCAACCATCGTGGTTTGTGTACAGTGTGATTCATCGTTGAGTGCAAGCCTGGATGGTTGGGGATCAAACTGAATATTTTTTGAGGACTGGAAATGTGTGGATGAGGCTTGAATGTCCATTCTTCCTGATATTAAGATTCTTTTTTCTTGGTTCTTTTAAATATTGCTTTTAGCTTTATTTTAGGCCTTGTACTAGTGGTTTTCAACCCAACCATTCATCTAGTGACCATTAAAAGGTATTTATTTCTGGGAACAATTTTAAAGGGAGGGTAAAGATCAGTGGGTGAGATCAAGTGTAGTTGAAATGGTTAAGGGTCCAGATTAGCAACTTTTAGAAAGACGTTGAATTCTAGACCTGCTTTGAGCACAAAGCCAGTTGGGTGATCTTGGACCAGTCACTCACTCTCAGCCCTAGGAGGGAGTAAATGGTAAGCCACTCTCCCCCCCCCCCCAAAAAAAAAGCTGTTGCCAAGAAAAACTGCAGGGACTTGTTCAGACAGTCACTAAGAATAAGACATGATTCAACAGAAGGGGGGGGAGGCTTAATCCAAGAGTTACCAACTGTTTAAGAGGTTTCCAGGTCTCTGCTTTGCTAATTATATGTTGGAAGTTCCTGCTTCATATGTTTTTGGTTGTATAAGTGAGTTTGGATTTGTGCACGTTGTAGTGAAAGTGGTTGTGCATGTCTAAATGGCTAAAATCTGCCTTGAGCTTGTCTTTTAATGATCATACAAGACAGGAAATCTAATCATGGCACTACTGGATAGCATGAAAGTCTATGAGAGGATGGGTGTCATCTTTAAAAGGATGGGTTAGATTTGTATAACAAGATATAATTGGCAACATCTGTTGTTCCAAACCAAGCTGGAAAATTCAACTGAAAAAAAAGCATAGCAAGCAATCTTTAGGGAGACATAATTCTTTAATTCTGTGGTTTCCGGGCAAGCTTTACCAAGCAGACTTTCTGAGAACCACCTTAAAAACATGAACTTGTAAATTGTTACTGTAGGAAGACTCAGAATCAGTGGTGTTTTAATGGTGCAAACAAGTGGAAAGAAAAGTTTGTGTTTCAACCAAACAGTTGCTAGAACATCAACGAAAGAAAATGGGTGGAAAAGTGAATGAAACTAGCTGGAATATCTTACAAAGGGTCTGTTGGTCATCCTAAGGACGAGCACAGGGGTCGCCAACCTTTTGGACCTCAGGGACCACCAAACTCATACTTTTAAATCCAGGAACCACAAACTGGTTCTGGTGGGCATGACCTTAATTTGTGGGTGTGGCTTGGTGGTCATGTGGCTGGCTGGCATAGCTTGTATGTAAATATAAAATATTTATATAAATATTGATATATTGATATATACTTATAAATTGATTTATTGATATATTAATATTATAAAAAGAGGCAACTTTTATCCAAAATCAGGCAAAGCAGACAGGCAGATTGAGTTGCTCATAGAATCACAGATTCATTCAGAGATCTGTCTATCTGCCATCGCTAGGTCAGTCTGTCACATAAAATTTGCTTGCAAGCAAACTCACAAAATTAACTACAACACACCATTGTATGTAAATATTTGAATTTTTTATTTTAAAAAGAGCAATTTTACCCAAAATCAGGCAAAGTAGGCAAGCAGATTGAGTTGCTCACAGAATCATTCAGTGATCTATCTGCCATCCGCTAGCCTCAGTCTATCACATAAAATTTGCTTGCCGTGAGTCTGCACTGAATAGTAGAACCTTCAGTCCTAAGGGAGTTCGCGTTGTGCTTCAAAGCAGAGCCAAAGTTCGAAAGGACTGCTAGAAAGCAAGCAAATCCAACCATTTCCTGCTTCCTTGCTAATCTAAATATCCTGGCACAGCAGAACAGCTGGTTGGTCAGAAAAGGAAAAATATCAATTTTAGTCGGCAAGTTTGCTGGGTAAGGGAGTGAGTGGGCAGGGAAGGCAGCCATGTGGGCCGGTGGCAGCCTTGTGTTCCTGCGCAGCCTGGATTAATTGCTTTGGGGGAGGTGCTCTGGGGTGATATTTCTTCTGCGGCCCACAAATTTTCTTGGACACATCAGTGGCCAGGGCCATCGGTTGGCGACCGCTGGACGAGCAAGTTAATTTTTAACTGCAAGAAAAAAACAATTACTACCAGCCTGCCTTCAATCGAGGACGCTGTATACTGCATGAGTCAAAAAGAAAATATCTACAAGACCCCTCACATCCTGCACATAAACTGTTTCAATTCCTTCCCTCAAAACGACGCTATGGAGCACTGCACACCAGAACAACTAGATACAAAAAAGTATTTTCCCAAATGCCATCACTCTTTCTAAAACAAATAATTCCCTCAGCACTGTCCACCTATTACAAAGTCTGCACTACTATTACTGTTAATACTCTCATCACTCCTTATCACCCACCCTCCCACTTGTGACTGTATGACTGTACTTTGTCGCTTGTTATCCCTTACTATTTATATTGACCTTTTCCTTAGTATGATTTGATTGCTTCATTTGTACCCCATTACTATCAGCTAAGTATTGACTTTATGATTCTATGTACGAATGTATTCTTTTCTTTTAATGTGTACACTGCAGAAGCATTTTGCACAAGACAAAATTCCTGTTGTGTCCAACCACACTTGCCAATACAAGAATTCTTTCTATTCTATTCTATTCTATTCTATTCTATTCTATTCTATTCTATGACATGGGACAACCAAGGCTTCTGTAGTTATGCCAGTTTTAATTTTTGAATGGGATATTGGTTGAATGGACCTCTGTTGCCCGTCCCAAAAAATGATTCATTTTGAATGATTCTGGCTGTTGATCTTTGAACTGTGGCTAGCAAGTGTGAGATGTTTAAATGCCTTTAAAAATAATAGAGGAAAAATGTGAATCAAACAGTTTTAGGGATGTTCAGCAGAGCTCAGCAGGCAAGCTATGGCTCTTCCCACCCCTCTCCTCAGTTTCCTTGCTGAACCTTTAGCAGTTAATGGATAACCATGTTAGTTGCTGCTGCCCTCCAGCCACTGGAGAGGTTGCTTCTGTGTTTATTTTGGACTATACAAAAGCCATTTTCAGAGCTGTAAAAGTCAAACATTGTTTGGCTGATTTCACAGCCTGCCAAGAAGCTGGGTCTTTCCTACTAAAAGGCAGTAATTGGGTGGCCTCTCGAATAACTGCTGGCCTGCTGCTTTCTGAAGGAGCTCAAACTACGACCATAAGTCATTCTTTTCAGATTTTGATCATGTTGCTTTTTCGCTGGGTGCATTGCCAACTGAAATTAGTGGCTGGCATCCAATTCCCCCCCCCCAACTCACATTTTCACATTGATTCTGTTCAAAGGAGGTTTCATTTTTAACAAACTGGAGNCCAACTCACATTTTCACATTGATTCTGTTCAAAGGAGGTTTCAGTTTTAACAAACTGGAGCTGCAGTCCTCAAGAGAGATAAATATCAGACTTGTATCAGAGTAGGTCTAAAATAGGGACATCACTTTTGGTGCCTGCAGAGTTAGGATTGATGGGTTTCGGGATCTTAATGTTACAGGCTTTGGTGTGAAACTAGTCATGGCACTGAAAATCCTACAGGAGAAAGCTGAAATTTTGAGGGGCTGCCACAGAGACGAGGGGGTCAAGCTATTTGCTAAAAGCACCTGAAGGCCAGACAAAGAATAATGGATGGAAAATGAACAAGGAGAGATTCAACCTGGAAATAAGGAGACATTTTCTGACAGTGAGAACAATCAACCCATGGAACAGATGTTGCCTTCGGAAGTTGTGGGAGCTTCATCACTGGAGACTTTTGAGAAGATTTGGTTGTTTTCTTGCAGAATACAGATTTTCATTACTCAAGTAACATCATCAGTGCTAGTGAGTGTTTATATACAGTAGATTTCAAGATTTGACATTAAATCAAGAAAGATTTCAGCAACAAGAGTGGTCAATGCCTGGAATACACTACCTGACTGTGGTTTCTTCCCCAAACCCCAAAAACTTTAACCTGAGACAGTCTATGATCGACTTCACCGCATTCCTAAGAGTCTGTAAGGGGGCATGCATGAGCGCACCAACATGCCTACTATCTCTGTCCTAATGTTCCCTTTTATTCATATGCATTTCATGTATTAATAATCATGTTTATACTTTTATTGGTTACCTAATGCGTGCTTGACAAACAAATAAAATAAAAAAGAGGTTGGACTGCCATTTGTCAGAAATGGTGTAGGGTCTCTTGCTTGGGGGCGGGGGGGGGCGGGGGGGGGCGGGACTGGACTAGATGACTTACAAGGTCCCTTCCAACTCTGTTAATCTGTTAAAAAATTGACAAGGTAGTCAGTTTCTGGCTGAAACCCAAGTCTTGCTCCATGGATCCAAGGCAGTCTGGTGGAAGGGTGGTTGCAGGGGTCTTCTTCATAGGGGTGGGTGAGTTTCTAAACAGCTGTAGTAGATGTCCATGGATGTGCCTTGCTAGTTCTGTAGTAGGTTAAGAGGTCAGGTACTTTTTGATAATTTATGCAACTTTATCAAAAAAGTGTCTGATTACTCAACCAATAATCCCAACGGTACTTTTCCAAAAAGCAACTGGACTTTAATGGATAACAGATAATCATAGTTGGAAGGTACCTTGTAGGTCATCTAGTCCAACCTCCCACCCAAGCGGGAGACCCTACACCATTTCTGACAAATGGCAGTCCAACCTCTTCTTGAAAGTCTCAAGTGATGAAGCTCCCACAACTTCCGAGGGCAACTTCTGTTCCATTGGTTGATTGTTCTCCTTGTCAGAAAGTTTCTCCTTATTTCCAGGTTGAACCTCTCCTTGTTCAATTTCCATCCATTATTCCTTGTCTGGCCTTCAGGTACTTTAGAAAATAGCCTGACCCCTTCCTCCTCTCTGTGGCAGCCCCTCAAATACTGGAAGACAGCTGTCATGTCTCCCCTGGTCCTTCTCTTCCCGAGACTAGCCAGGCCCAGTTCCTGCAACTGTTCTTCGTATGTTTTAGTCTGCAGTCCCCTTATCATCCTGCTTGCTCTTCTCTGCACTTTTCCTAGAATTTCAACATCTTTTTTATAATGTGGTGATCAAAACTGGATGCAGAACTCTAGGTGTGGTCTTACTAAGGCTTTTTTGTTTTCCTTGAACATGTTTTGCTTCTCATCCAAGTAGCTTCTTCAGTTCTAACTGTAGCTTCTTCAGTTCTAACTAATCTTCTTGGGTGAGAAGCAAAATGTTTTCAAGAAAAAAACCCTCAAGAAAATCCAATTGCCTTTTGGAAAAGCACCTTTCTAAATACCCATGACCTGGAGGATTGAGGGTCTCCATAGACACTCAACCCAGTACAGCGCAACCCACAGAAGCTATGAAAAGGATAACACTCAAAAAACATATCAGCAACAACCAACCAAAGTATTAGATCCATGCCACATCAATGTATAACAAAGACAATTAAAGCCAAAAAAACTACACCAAAAGATCCACTAAGTCGAATTATCAAACCAAAAACAGGAGTTATCTACAAAATACAGTGTAAAGGACTACAGTGACTACATAAGGCAGGTGGAAGACTAACAACCACAATTTCAACCTGGGATGTTTAGACCAAGGAAATCCAAAAATGCGAGATAATTCCCCGACAAAACAACTTAGACATAAACCAACTTTACATGCCATTGAAAAGATTAAAAAAACTTTAAAAAAAGAGAGACTAAAACACATCCTCTCCGCAACCAACACCCAGATAAGCAGGGATTAATACCAAACAAACAAGCAGAAAATAATACCCTAATCAAGGAGAAAGCCACAGCCCCACCAAAATTGGCAGAACAAGCTATTTTAATATAAACACTCACTAGCACTGATGATGTTACTTAACTGAGTAATGAAACATCTGCTTCTGCAAGCAAACAACCAAGCTCAGACAGCAACAAGCACTCCAAGCAACTTCTTTGTACTAATTTGAGTAGCTCTTCCTCTTCCTCCTCCTCCTCCTCTTTCTTCTCCTTCTCCTTCTCCTCCTTTTCCTTCTCCTTCTCCTTCTTCTTCTTCTTTCCTTCTCTCTCCTCCTCCTCCTCCTCCTCCTCCTCCTCCTCCCTCCTCTCCTCCTCTTTTCTCTCCTTCTCCTTCCCTCCTTTCTCCTTCTCCTTCTCCTTCTCCTCTCTTCTTCTTCTTCTTCTTCTTCCTCCTCCTCCTCCTCCTCCCCTCCCTCCTCCTCCTCCTCCTCCTCCTCCTCCTCCTCCTCTTCTTTTTCTTCCTCTCTTCCCTCCTCCTCAAATGAGCTGCTGGGTAGAATATTTGTAGCTCAGGGTTGTTAAAATGAGGGGCTCCTTGGTGCTCTCTGAGCTTGGTGGTTTTCTTGTAGATGTATCATTAGCATCATACTGCACCAATGATATTATTGATGATGTTGAAAGCTGATGATGTAACCTAGCTGGGCAATTAAATGTCTGCAAAAAAATAATGAAGCTCAGAGAGNGATGATGTAACCTAGCTGGGCAATTAAATGTCTGCAAAAAAATAACGAAGCTCAGAGAGCCCCAAGGACCCTCCATTGAGCATATCTTAAGTGAGTAAATAATTAAGGAAAATCAACTTTCTTAATGTATCAGTTGCTCACTTAGGGAAAAAGTGCTGGGGTAGATGGGCTAGGTGGAGGGTGGGCTGGGAAGATCATATAATTCACTTTGTGTGCTAATTTAAAGTGTACATCAAAAGCTGGAAGCACAAATTAGTCCGTTCATCCTCTAGAGCAGTGTTTCTTAGCCTTGGCAACTTGAAGAGGTGTGAACTTCAACAGCCAGAATTTACCAGCCAGGAACGTTTTTTGTTTTTTGTTTTAATTTAAAAAAAAAAATCCCCATTTCAGAGTTGCTAAGATTTGGCTGATTGGAGGGGCCTGTAAGTTCTAGATTGTTTCTAGCAGAAGACTGGAGTCTAAATGCAAAATTAAATTTATTCAAGAGAATTAAACATAGCATCCACCTTCAAAAATAATACACATTTGATTTGCAGTTCCAGGAGAGTAAATCTAGAGTTCAAAAGCATAAAACCTACAGAGCTTCCTAACTTTTTTACCGAGATAAAAAAATGTAAAATCTGCTTTGGTTTGGCAGCTATATTTGTTGTTTATTCTTGCTGTGACTGCCAAAATGAGTGGCTTCAACATTTTTAGACTCTCTCCCCCTTCTTCTCTCCCTCCCTCCCTCACCCTCTTCTCTCCTTTTAGCCTTCTCTCTCTTTCTCTCACTCCTCTCTCTTTTTCTCTCTTTCTCTCTCTCTCTCTCTCTCCCTCCCTCTCTCCCTCCCTCCTCTACATTTCTATCTCTATGTCTGTCTGTCTGTCTGTCTGTCTGTCTGTCTGTCTATCTATCTATCTATCTATCTATCTATCTATCTATCTATCTATCTATCTATCTATCTATCTGTGTTTTTGTGGAGGAGAGTAAGTAGAAGTTAAGCAGCAGAATAAACTTGCTAAATTTTGCAGAGCCTTAAAATACCCTTTTGCTCCTTAAAACCCATTTCCAAAAACTAGACATTTGTTCTGGTTTCTGGATTGTAAAGGCCATTTGCTAGTGTTTCTGCATGCACTAAATGCATTTGGGATATAATCCTAGATTTAGACACTCACCCAGCTGTGACTTTTTCTGGATGACTTTGGAAAAGCAACATTTTCTCTTTGCTCTGATTTATTATTTCCAGAACTCACAGTGGTAGCAATCTCCATCACAGGATTATGGAGATTTAAAAAAAAAAAAGATACAAAGAAACCCATGGAGAGATTTTTATAAACAAGTAGCAGAATCCCATGATAGTATTTTGCGCTACAGTGACTCATACAAACACACATATGCACAGACATAGATCAACAGATTTGAGAACAGTTGGAGTATTGTTTTAAATTGTCAGCCCTACTCAGAAGGGTGGGAGGCAATCAATGTGCTTTGTTTACAGGGAAATATGTTACCCACACCTATCGTTGGAGTAAACTTGAAGAAAGATTGCAATATTTTCTTCAAATAAATGTCCTGTACAAACTGGTTGCACTGCTGCTAAAGGATTTTTTCTTAATCTGGTTAAGGTGCATAAAACTGCCATTTTGGAGGCCTTTCGGACATCTTTAGAATGCTCCCTAATTTTTTCACCTTTTTAGATTTCCTTCTGTTTTTCAAATTTCAACTGCTTCAGGCTTCACCCTGTCTTACGAGCTGTAAAATTCACGGCCTAAAACTTGAATTATATTCTCAGTCCACCACTGCTGGCTTGTCAGGATTCCTGGTGTTTGCAGCTTGAAACTATGTCAAATGGGAGGCCCATTTGAGCAAATCCAGCTGCTGTTAGTTTATACCGTCGTGTCAAGTTGTCAGAAGCAGAGCGATTTTTCAGTCTAGGTGGCTGGGATGGTGCACTGATCTTTTCTCCATTTCTTTTCTTTCCTGTCCTTGAGTCAGTAAAAGGTTATTTTCAGAGCTTCCTGGAGAAATGTTAGGAGTTTTCCCAATGCATACCGGAGAAATAGGAATCCCTGTAATGTTAATAGATCCTTGGCTTTTCTCATTTATGATCCTTGGCTCTGCTTTTTGAAATTCAGGCCTGGGAATAATAGCCTTGTATCCCGAGATTGCGATTCAGATGTGAAAAACGGAAGGATACTTTGATTCCCACAATGGATGACAAATGGCTGCAAAAGTGAATGGAGTTAGCAGAAATGGCCACATTGGCTGCTTGGATTAAAAAAAAATAACCCACAGCTAATTTTGTTTCTACTTGGAAACTGCTTTTAGACTTTGTCCTTGTGGTGGGGAAAAAATATATAAAACTTTGACTTTGGATTTTGCTAGTTAGATATGTGTGATGTTACAGAAATGGCTAGTACATATTATTATTTTATAAAAGTAAAAGGTTGAGGTCGTAATTTATTGCCTTACTCTACAGCATTAAAATGAGTCAGAAGTCAATGTTTTTTTCCCCCATTTTCCTTCTGCCCTCCACTTTTTTCTCTTCCCCTTTTCCCTCTCTATTTTTCCATTAACTTTATTTTTCTTTGCATGTTTTGTATTTTATATTTTGTTAAACCAATAAAATTTTGTTGGAAGAAATATCCATCTGGTTCAGTTCCAAGCTGGGAGAAAGGCACTGGAGACAAAAATGGAGGCTGGAGGCTGAGTGGAAAGAGGGTCCATTTATTGATGAAGCAGAAGCACCAAGCACATGTAATTCTGGGCAGCTGACCACATGGAGTTGAGAGTGAGAGGTTTCTAATATTTTCTGTTGGTCTTTGGGCTTGAACTTTCTGTTCCTGTGCAAGAACATGTATTCTATTGGTTGTTGTCAGACTCCCATGGGGCCATGTAAAAGTCCTAGGAGTTTGTCTGAGCTAAGTTTGGTTGAAGTTCGGTCTGCTGATGCAATGAAGGGGCTTGCTGGGCAATACCTATTGCGGCTGAGGGCTAACCCTACCTTTGTTCGGACCTTGCTGCAGGGATTTTTTGCCTATGAATAGAGCTAGATCTCAGTAAGCTCTTTATCTCTTAAATGCTGACATCTGCTGAGGGCCATCAAGAAAGATGGGGCCTGCTTTCTATCTCCAAGAGCATGTTTCTTGATTTCTCATCCAGAGAAATATAATATTCTGCCTTTTTAAATATTTCCTAAAATATTTCATTCTTCTTGGAGAGGGGGTAGATGGTAATAACAGTGGTGGTATTCTCCCAATTTGGCCTGGTTTGGGTGAACCGGTAGTTAAAAATGCTACCGTTTGGGCAAACTGGTAATAAAAAAACAGCTAGTGGTTTGGCCAAACTGGTATTTCTTTCTTTCTTTCTTTTTTTCCTCCCGACGATCAGCTGTTTTGACAAAACTGTGCTGAAGTCCCCCTTGCTACCTTATTCCTTGGCCTGGAGACTTCCTTGAGGCCCAGGAGGCAATAAAAATGGAGTGTGGGGGGTGCTGCAAAAAAGGCCATACCCGCTCAGTCACATGGCCATGCCCACATAGCCATGCCCACCTATCCATGCCCACAGAACCAGTAGTAAAAATATTTGCATCCCACCCCGAGTGCTAACTTTCCACAACTTGTAATCTCTAATTTGGATGTGAAGTGCAACCTGCTGGCACCTTAGAAGAGGTAACGGGTGAATTTGGGCCAGGCCCAGTAGTGGGATTCAAATTTTTTTACTACTGGTTCTGTAGGCGTGCCTTGGTGGAGATGGCTTGGTGAGCATGGCAGGGGAAAGTTACTGCAAAATCTCCAGTCAGAGCTGGGTATTTGCCGGTTCTCCAAACTACTCAAAATTTCTGCTACCAGTTCTCCAGAACTGGTCAGAACCTGCTGAATACCACCTTTGGCCAGGCCAGTTCAAAGTAAAAGTGGCAGCTGACATGAAGAGATGTTCCTCCAAAAAGAAATAGCCCTTGTTTAGTGACCAAACTTGACACTGGAAACTTAACTCATTAAATGAAGCAGTCTCTTAATTAAAAAAAAAATGAAGCAGAGAACCCAGAGCGCATTAGTGGAAAGGCCTGGAGCATAATGATTTTTGTTGATAAATAATTGTCTCTTGTCTGCATAAGGATTACTTGAGAAATTAAAGAGATATTTTATCTCTCTGTGCATTGTGTTTTATATTTCCTGCCTTCTGAAGGAAGCCTTATATGTTGTTGGAATAGCTCAGTTGATGTATGCACAGATTTGACAGAGCTTCTCCAGGCTGCTTCATTTGTCAAATTAGTACTGAACAGTATCAACAGTATCAAAGCAGAAATATCCCGATTGCCTTTTCTGGATCTGGATGCAGATCTGGATCTTTTCTGATCTGGATCTGGATCTGGATCTTTTCTGGATACAGACTTTGAATAAATTCCGTGTCCAATTTGAGAAGAGATGCCGTTTTCGAAGAGACACTCCCCCCCTCCCCTAATATCCATCTCTGCAGGTTTTGTTTTCTCCTCCTTAGAGACTGGATGTATGCATTTCCCCTTTTTCCCTTTGACCCAAGGCATACTCTTGTCTCCATATTGTGTCCCTGATTCAATATCCCTGCTGCTTGCATAGATGCTGTTGCCATATATATGACTCTTGGGTGTGTTCGCTTGTTTTTTGCTTAATGCAACCTTAAAAGAAGTCATGAGCACTTAGTAATAATTATCCATTTCCCAAAATAGGTTGTGTATTATCAGGCCTCCTACAATGCTGAGCAGTAAGTAGGGTGAATGTTTGCAGCTTTATGCCAGTGATTTTCCAGTGTTCCTTCAATGTCCTGATCTCTTAAGGGAAGAGCTCTACTTGGGATAGCAATAGCAACATCACTTAGACTTACATGCCCCTCTCTAAACAGTTTACAGAATCAGCGTATTGTCCCCAACAATCTGGGTCCACATTTTAGTAACCCCAGAAGGATGGAAGGCTGAGTCAACCTAGAGCCAGACATGATTGAACTCCTGGCTTTGGACAGAGTTAGTCTGCAATATATAGCAGCACCCAGTTAGCAAGATGGCTGGAAATCTTTGAGAAACAGATAGATGAGCCTCTTATGGCCATTAAAAACAAAAAAAGATTTCAGCCTTTACTTAATTGACGCATCATGCCAAACTGTGGTTTCCATTAACCATGACTTAGAACCTAAACTACGCAGTCTATATTGAGAGAGACAAAACTAGTTGAGATCTGCTTTGTAAGATTTTAGCCTGGTTGATCAAATACACCAAGCTTTGAAGATGCTGGATTTGTAGCAGGAGACTCATGTTCAAAGCTCCTCTTGAGCACACAGGTCAATTTCTGTTAATCCTACCCACCTTACAAAGAGATTGTGAAGATAAAGAAAGGACATCATCTCTGTCTACCAAATTTTTACCTTTGTGGTGCAGAATAGAGGAAGGATAATTTGGTGTCCTACTTTAAGTATCTATTCTGCTACTATCGTGTACCTTATTATGTGACTGGCTTAATTTTGGCTCAGTGTGTTGTGGGAAACTATCCAAATCAGGGTTATCTGATAAATCATGATTAAGTATATGATATGATGACATCATAGTGCCTCCTTACTGATTTGGATAGTTTCACAAGTTGCATTCCCGCAAAGAAATAATCTTTGAAAGTAGAGTTATAGCTGGACTCAAAGCTTGTCAGTGCAAATGATAACTATATCAATGATATTCATACAACAGTAAATCAGGGTCTTTTGCCTTGATTGCTGATCAAGCTATTATAATAATACAGTTTGCCCCAACACGAATTCCAAAATAAGCAAACCCTGTGATGATTTAGTGCAATGTGTGAAATCTGCGATTGGATCAAGCAACGGTCAAACTTGTTGAACAAGTTTGTTATGATTTCTGAATTGAACCAACTTGACAAGATCCAATAAATATATTTCTCATGAATGAATGCAAAATATATGTGTCCCAGGACAATGTTGCAAGGTCCAATCTGGCTTGGCCCCCCCAGGACCAGAAGATGCACACATTCCGGTAGACACAAGTTCCTTGACGGTGGGCTCCAGCGCTGGTCTGAAAGCTCAGAAGACTAAACTTCTGGTTCAGATTGGGTCCTGCAAATTTTTTTCTTTCCCTCTTCTTTATTCTGAAGAAGTTGGAGAAGTGGAGAAGAAAATCCAGACCCCAAATACAATCAAGCAAAGAGCCAATGGTTGTGTTTTTTTTTTCATGGCCTTATTTTAAGCAAGATACCAATACTTGGATTGATGCTGACGTCCTAGTGGTTGACTTGGATCAGTTTGTGGCCAAATTTAAATTAATTCTCTCTCTTAACCTTTCAGAAGATGATTAAAGCTTGCTCATCTTTGGAGGGAATCCTTGGTACTGGCCTTCTGTTGCCATTTCTTGGCACTGTAATTCTATTATTTGGCATATATTATTTGGCACTAGATTTTTGAAACTGAACTGCCTAGAATCTTTCAAGTAGGGTGACACACAAATATCTCCTTGGTGTTTCCTCCCACACACACACATACAATGGACCTGATTAAACCTTTTTATGGTTTGGATGACAGTAGATACTATCATTAATTGAGCTGGTTTGGATAAAGCAAGCTGCTGTTTCTTGTCTTACAATTAAAAGAAGGAATTGCTCTATACTGCCATACAGATGATCTATTATCCAATGCTAAATTTGCTATATGTTCCAGAATGTAGCACCATGTTAGCTTATTCAACTAAAAACTGATTCTGGGAAGGATTTAACTCTACAATGGTAACATAAGAGTATGATTGTTCTGGTTTTTTTTTGTTTTAAATCTGTTTTGAATCTACTAAATTAAAAAGCAAAAACACTCACATTACTCAAAAATACTATTTTGGGGGGAGAACCAGAATTGGCTTGTGATTTATCAAGACTTTGTCTCCAGTTTCTCACAGTGGAATTTGCTGTGACCTGTGAGCCTGATAGACCTGTTTATTAAACTTTTTAAAAGATTTTTTTTGGAGGGGATCAGAACTTTTAAAGTTAATAGGCTGTTGAATATATTATTTTGGAGTTTCCAAAAAACCTAAAATTAAATGCACTGTCTTAGAAAAACTTAAAGGATTTCAGTTCCATATTGGGATGCGTTTGTTTTGGCTATAGTCTACATCACCAATGTAGTTCATTCATGAATAGATGAAGCATATCAAGAACCTGGTTGGATTAAACCAAAAGACTATCAAGTCCAGCATTCATCCACAGTGGCCAATAAAAGCTTGTCCAGTGAATGCTTCAACAACTTCAAAATTTAGAGCAGGGGTCTTCAAACTTGACTGCTTGAAGACTTGTGCATTTCAACTCCCAGAATTCCTCCTCCAGTCTCTTTAGCTCAGGAATTCTGGGAGTTGAAGTCCACAAGTCTTAAAGCTGTAAAGTTTGAAGACCCTTGGCTTAGAGTATGGACACCTAGACAGTCTTTCAAGATCTGGGTTCAGATATCTTAGCCAAATGTAGCTTTAACAAATAGACTTTGTGTTTGTTTCTTTCTAAGCTAAAATTAGATATATTTAGGGTTTTTTTTAATCCTAATTTTTTTTACATACTTGTAAATTGATCTGGATGCTGTTGGGTAGAATGATTGAGCATTTAAAAAACAAAAAACCCTTTATGTCAGTTACCCAAATCAGTTCAATCCTACCAAGATTACCACTTCTTTCCCACCCCACCACCCCAAATGTCAGGTTTCTTTCTGCAGAAAGATTTCAAACCAAATGTGAGATTTCATCAAAAGGATTCTGTCTTCAGGGGAGATGTTCTGTGTTTGTAGTAGCACATATATATCAAAAGTTATAAAATATGTATCTCTTTGCTATCACATCCTTTAAAAGCCTAGGGCAGGAAGAAGAAACAGTGAGGATGTTCAGGTAGAATTGAAAATCCTGCCTGTGAGTTAATTATCATTACGATAGCATCTCATAAGCCACAAGTCCCCTATCTCTGGCCTAAAGGAAGATTAACAACTATCATTTTGCTGAATTGGAATGGATACTGGAGGTCCTTGACTTACAACTACAACTGAGCCCATAATTTCTGTTGCTAAGCAAGACAGTTGTTCAGTGAATTTTGCTCCATTTTATGACTTTTCTTGCTGCAGTTGTTAAGTGAATCATTGCAGTTGTTAAATTAGTAACCCAGTTGTTAAGTGAATCTGGCTTCCCCATTGGCTTTGCTTGTCAGAAGGTCACAAAAGGGGATCGCATAACACTGGGACAGAGCAACTGGTCATAAATTTGAATCAGTTACCAAGCAACTGTCATAAGTAGGAGCCAGTTGCCAAGAGTCCAAATTTTGATCTCAGGACCATGGGGATGCTGAGACAGTGCTAAGTGTGAAAAACTAGTCTTATCTTTTTTCAGTGCCATTGTAACTTTGAACAGTTGAGGACTAATTGTATTTAGAATGAATGTATACAACCTCAGCATTGATTTAAACTCCCTAAATTCTTGGAGATAGCTACCAGATTTCTACCCACTTTTGCCATCGTTAATGTGATCTTCGACCCTACTGGGAAAACTGTTGATATGAGCAGTCTTTGTCATTAACACTTTGATTGTGTTATTAAAATATTGTAAAATACAAAATACAAAGTAAATAGGAAAACAGCAGGGAGGGAAAGAGGAAGGAGAAGTGAAAAAAAATAGGGAAAAGAAAAAGAAGCATTGATTTAGGACTCTCTCTGTTACAGTAAAATAAGGCATTAACATCAAATCACAGCCTTTTGCTTTTCCATAATGATATGAACAATCCATTTCTATAAAGATCAGTCAGTCTAATCGGTAAAACCCAAAGTCAGAATTTCGTTCTTTTCCACCTCAAGCACAAAGTTCAGAAACAGTTTCCATGTGGAAACAAAAGTACTTATATTCTTTTCTTTAATCAAAATAGTCAGTTTTGCCATTTCAGCCAACTCCATCCATTTCTCCAACCATTCTTCCGTAGTAGGTATCAAAGTGTTCTTTCATTTTTGCACATATAATAGTCTTTCTGCCATCAACATATATAATAACAAAGTTCCAAATTTTTTATCTAGTTTTTTTTTCCATTAATCCCAGAAGGGAAAGTTCTAGTTTCATTTTTTATCTCTATTTTCAATTTTTAAAATTAAAATATGAATCGTACTCCAATTTTTTTTGACTCTATCACATGTCCATCATAGATGATAATAAAGTCCCCTCTTTATTTTTACATTTCCAGCAGTCTTTATATGAATAGATTTAAATGTTAATCCAAGTCAGCTTTTGCCCCAGTGCCATTGATCTGAACCTTACCTGCATTCTTGGCCTGTAAACCTTTGTACACCATTAACAGAAATGTAGATTCCTTAGATTTTTGTGTGCTTTGCTTACAGCCAGGTGCAAGAAATGTGTACCCAACACCAGGAAGTCAAGAACTTCCAAAAAGTTCATGGCCAAATATCCTAGCCTTGGCTAAATTAAAGCATATTCGTTTAATTCCAAAGAGTTCCTCGTGATTTAATGACCATCAGGTTTAACAGTTGCTCACCATGGATGTTATGCCTCTTTTTGGGGAGGAGGTGGAAAGCTTCTTGGTTTTTGG
>BHFT01034297.1:58562-83422 GCA_004320025.1 Laticauda laticaudata
TTTTTTTTTTTTTTTTTTTGCAGCCTACTGGTTGGCTTTATGTCACCCAAACTGCTTCTCTTGTCTTCTCCTCTGAAACCACCAAGTTCTCAGCTGCGCTCTTGCTGGGTGCACTTTCAATCTGGAGCAGTAAGCACATTCCTAGTGTTCTTTTAAATGTCAAACAAAGGCAAAACATGCAGGCTGGCTCAGCTCCCTGCAGATAAATTAATTTCTCCTGGCAGCAGTCCATTGTTCCCTGTTGTCACCTCTCTTTTTTTCCCCCATTTGAAAGGAAGGCCTGCTCTGAGCTGCTCTATCAGCAGAAGTCCAAGCAATTTGAATGGCTGGATACCGCAGGGCGCAGCCAAAGAAGTTGGAACTAGGTGTAATTCCTAAATTTCAAAAAAGGGAGGGGATCACCTGTCTTAAAAACAAATGTTAGCATATGTTCACGTGCGTCAACCCCATTTGGAGAAAGCCAGCATTTTACCTGGAACATCCTTGCTCAACCTCACCTCTTCCAGTTCTGCTGGGAATCAGACTGTCCGAATCCTGATTGCAAATGTATATGGGAAAGTTTTGGGGCATTTTATGCTTGCTGTTTCTTTTCCAGTGAGCTATTTAACACAGTGAAAAATTTGTAGAGATTCTCAGTCATCCAGGTCATGGTTGTCCCAAAGGTGCTTTTTCAGGTGGCAACTGGACTTTCTTGTTTTTGTTTCTTTGAAGACATTTCACTTCTTATCCAAGAGGCTTCTTCAGCTCTGACTGTATGGTGAGGAATGAAAGGATTTATATTCCTTGCAGACATCTGGACATTTGCATCCTTTTAGAGGGTCATTGAAGTGGGGAATGAAATCTGCCTTCCTCATTGACTTCTTTTATCAGAAGGTCACAAAAGTTGTTCACATGACCGCCAGATACTGCAACCATCATAAATATGAATAAGTTGCCAAGCAATTGAATTTTGATCAAATAACCATGGGAATATTGCAGTGGTCGTAAGTATGAAAACTAGTCATAAATTATTTTTTCAGTGCCATTGTAACTTCAAATGGTCATTAAACAAATGGTTGTAATTTGAGGACTACCTGTAGTTTTTTTTAGTTTGGGTAAGATTAATGTCTCTAGGGAAAAAAAAATATTACTATTTCTATTAATCTTCTCATCCCTCCTTGTCGCCCATCCCCTCCCACTTGTGACTGTATGACTGTTACTTTGTCGCTTGTATCCTAATGATTTTTATTGACTGTTTCCTAGTATGATTTGCTTGCTTATTGTACCCTATATTCTATTTACTACTATACCCTATGACTATATAACTCCATGACTATCATTAAGTGTTGTACGTTATGATTCTTGATGAATGTAGCTTTTCTTTTATGTACACTGAGAGCATTTGCACCAAGATAAATTCCTTGTGTGTCCAATCACATTTGGCCAATAAAGAATATTCTATTCTATTCTATTCTATTCTATTCTATTCTATTCTATTCCCTGGAACAATAAAAGAAGCTTGTCAGAAGTAACTCCACAAGTCTTTTCTTGGTTCTTGGGGAGGCTGACATGTTCCTCTAAATCACCCCAGAGTCTCCTGTAAACTGCATTGCTATTTCCAAGTTTCTCTTGCTTGCCTATTACTTTTCCTTCCAGACTGGCTCAATCTCACTCCCGCATTGAGTTGTTTCCGCTCTAAACTTTCAAGACAATTTGTGACTTAAAGGAATTTTGCCAAGCGCAAATTGGGAGGGTGCTCTGCAGGAAGCAGATAGTGAGTGGAAATGCCCATGGCCCTGGAACATTGCCTCTCTGGCCCATTAGAGAAAAGGCTGCATTATTTCAGTAATAGCCATAAAGAGTTCCCAGCTGAAGGCACATTTGTCCCCCCCAGAGCAGAGGTGGGGAACTGTGTCTCTTCTGGACTTCAACTTCCAAATTTCTTTTGCTCAGGAATTCTGGGAGTTGAAGTCCACAAGTCATAAAGGCCCATAGTTCCCCACCTGTGCTCTAGACAGTGATCAGATTACCTGATTGCTGTTTGCAAGGAATATAAATCCTTCCATTCCCCACCATCCAATCAGAGCTGAAGAAGCTTCTTTGGATGAGAAGCAAAACATCTTCAAAGAAAAACCAGAAAGTCCAGTTGCCTCTTGGGAAAAAAAAAAGCACCTTTGGGACAACTATGACCTGGAGGACTAAGAATCTCCATTGGCATATATTGGAGAATGCTATCACAATAAATGAAGCCCAGTTGAAAGTTTTTGTTGTTGTTGACCTTTTAAGACAGGGGTCTCCAAACTTGGCAACTTTAAGACTTGTGGATGTTGAAGTCCACAAGTCTTAAAGTTGCCAAGTTTGGAGGCCTCTGTTTATAAGATCTTAGAATATTTTTCCTTCCAAAGTCCAGGTTTTGCATTCAGGTTACTTTACTGTGATTCTAGGTAATTATGTAAACTGTGATACAGCCTTTTAAGTATATGTTAGCAGGGTGCCAAAAAAGCCAATGCAGTCCTGGACTGCATCAACAGGGATAGATTCAAGAAGTGATAGTACATTCTGTGCTGCACAGGTGAGACCACGCTTACAGATTGCAGATTAACAGAGTTGGAAGGGACCTTGTAGGTCATCTAGTCCAACCCTCCCCCAAGCAGGAGACCCTATACCATTTCTGACAGATGGCAGTCCAGTCTCTTCTTGAAAGCTCCCACAACTTCTGAAGGCAACTTCTGTTCCATGGGTTGATTATTGATTGTTCTCACTGTCAGAAAATGTCTCCTTATTTCCAGGTTGAATCTCTCCTTGTTCAGTTTCCATCCATTGTTCCTTGTCTGGCCTTCTGGTGATTTGGAGAATAGCTTGACCCCCTTCCTCCTCTCTGGGGNCCCCCCCCCCCCCCCGTGAGACTCTTAAAATAATGCAGAGAAGAGCAACAATGAATAGGGGTCTAGAGGCTGAACCACATAATGAATGATTGAGGGAGCTATGTATGTCTAGTCTATCAAAGAGAAGGACTAGTGGTGATATGATGGCAGTCTTCCAGTATTTGAGGAGCTCTCACAGAAAAGAATGGTCCAACCTATTCTCCAAAGCACCTGTGAATAAGAGAAGAAGTAATGGATGAAAAATCATCAAAGATAGATTCAGCCAAGAACTTAGAAATTTCCTGACAGTGAGAACAATAAATTAATTGAATGGCTTATCTCCAGAAGTTGTGGGTGCTGCTTGAGTGGAGGTTTTCAAGAAGAGATTGGATAACCATTTGTCCAGCATGATATGGGGTCTCCTGTTTGAGCAGACCAGAAGACATCCAAGGTGCCTTCCCTCCATATTGTTCTATCTTCCATCTTCATGACCTCCTACATTTGGGCCTCTATGGTGATACAAAGAAGGAATCTGTGAATCTATTGCATCTAAAATCCCCAGGAAGAAATGATTTGTTTTGTTACCTATTGCCTTGCAGTTGTGAGCTTCACTACAACTAACATGATTGCAAGGGTTATTTTGTAAAAAATAAATAAAAATCAACCAAAATTTGATGCTCCAGATATTCTTATATTGGCATTTGTTGATTGGCTAATGGCTATTTCAGCACTTGCACCATGCACTGGCCAATCAGGTGTATCCAAGAAGCTCACTTCTGTAATAGAATAACCTGTCAATTCCATTTGCAGTTCAAGATGAATGTATTATGATGACTGTGATCATCATTTATCACTAATATCTTTCATGTACACTGAGAGCTTATGTACTGAACACAAATTCCTTGTGTGTCCAATCACATTTGGTCAATAAAGAATTCTATTCTATTCTATTCTATTCTATTCTACTCTACTCTACTCTACTCAGCTTGTTGGGCTTAGTGTTTAAGGCATCAGGTTAAAAGGGGGAGACTGTGTTTTAGTCCCACCTTAGGCACAAAGCCTAAGGCTGGTGACCTTGGGGCAATTCCTGTCTCTCAACTCTAAGAAAGAGCCAATGGCAAGCCAGTTGTGAAATCTTGCTAAGAAAAACCTGCAGGGACTTGTCCAGGCAATTGCGAAGAGTCCACAATGACTCAAAGTGATAAGGAGCAGATACACAGAGGAGTATTCTATGAGATCTTTTACACCACAAGACTGTGTGTGCTTCTAGGGGTTGAAGTGAAGTGATCCTCATCCTTCTACACATCTTTCTTTTTGGCCCTAATGTTCCTCAAATATCCATGGATCCAAGATCGATCTATTGCATCTGTCCATTGCAAAGCCAAAGAATTGGCTTGCATTTCTTCCTCTCATTTCCTCTTTCAGTTTGTCTTCCTACATACCAGACAGCTCAGCAACCATATTTGGAGTTAGTTTGCCTGTCTGCTGTTCTCACATCTGTTTGGTCGGAGGGCTAGACTGTTTTTGCTTGCCCATATATGGAAAAGCTGCTTGAGAAAAGTCCTGCATTTGGCTCAAACTAGAAGAAATATCACCTCTTCAATTCTGATTTTCTCATTAGCTTCTAGCCAGCCACTCTTTATTCTGGCTTCCTGGGCATAAGGCTGATCAGGAGGGATCAGGTGTGTATGTTGAAATCCACAGTTTCCTTATTAACAACCAGATTCCTTATAATCATTCATGTCTCTGAATCAAGGGAAGGAAAGGTTGGAGACCATAATTGAACATTTTTACTCCAAGAAGGAAACTGTTGACGCAAAAGCAACAGTTCAGTCTCTCTGTCCAGAAATTGAGTGAGTCGCGTTAAGCAGAGGTGGTATTCAGCAGGTTCTGACTAGTTCTGGAGAACCAGTAGAAGAAACTTTGAGTTCAAGCCTCTTGGTCGTTTATGGTGGAGACTGACCGGGGCGGGGGTAGATAAGAGACGGAAGACTCAGGGTCGACTTTGGTTGAATCTTCTTTTGTTGCCCTGCACAGGAGAATGGAGCTGGAAAGCAGGTTAGTGGGATGGAGAGGGAAGGGCATGAGATTTTGCAGTATCCTTCCCCTGCCATGCCCACCAAGCCACACCCACAGAACCGGTGGGACCAGTGGTCCCACAGTAAAAGAATTTGAGTCTTACCACTGATGTTAAGGTAACTGTGATAAATAGTTCCATTCAGATCAACCAATGTGTGTAGGCTTAAACACTCTAATGGCAAACCCAAGCAAATATGTGTGATTCTCTCATTCTGAGATAAACTGTGTGATAGAATGGGCAAGGTGTTGGATCAGGATTGGAGATTTTTACTTTCTGTTCAACCTGAGATTAAAGCTCACAATTTGTTGTAGTTGTGGGAAAAATGGAAACACAATGGCTTTGTACACTGCCTTGTGATTGTACAGGAAATTGTGGAAGACACATGTGTGTCCAGGTTTCCTCTCTTGTTCTCTCTCTCTATATAGGTTGAGTTCCTTTCAAACTCTTAGCAAAATAAGTTTTAAATACAGGTTTAAGGAATTTAAGGAATTTTTTTCTTTTGAAATAAACAGCAAATGGATTATTAGTTTGATTTTGGAAAGTTACAAACAGATAAAGGATCCAGATGGATTTTAAACAAGATTTTGGAATTAATATAAGACTCCTTCCCATGGAAAAATGTTTTTGTTTTGAATTCTCTTAAAAAAAATAGGATGAGATTTTAAAGGTTAGACATTAAAGGAAGCCAGAAGGTACTTCCTTTTTTATTCCTGTCAGAAGCACCTTCAATTTATAGACATACAGCATTCAAAACTGAGCAAGTAAAATAGGTATAAAATAGGTCATAAAATATAACTTGTTTTAAAAATATATAGGATAAATAGGGTTAAAACTAAATGACATACACCCAGTATTGGGCCATATCGACAGCACATCGACAAGAGCTTTGGTGGCACAGTGGTTAGAGTGCAGAACTGCAGGCTACTTCTGCTAACTGCTAACTGCCTGCAATTTGGCAGTTTGAATCCCACCAGGCTCAAGGCTGACTCAACCTTCCATCCTTCCAAAGTTGATAAAATGAGGATCCAGATTGTTGGGGGCAAGAGGTTGACTCTGTACACTGCTTAGAGAGGGCTGTAAACCACTGTAAAGTGGTATATTAGTCTAAATGCTAATGCTAATTTTCTCTCACCAGCATGAGTTCTGCCTCTGTACCTGTTGAAGGACTGTTGTAGTTTTCCGGCAGCCTGTGGAAATGGCAGCAGAGTCGGACAGTGGAGAGGAACATGCGCCAGTCTGGGTCTCTGGGGAGGACTTGGACAAGGGTCCTGTGTACAGAGATGGGACCAGGGCCATCTGGGAGTTATGTGCTGACTTGCGAGCCTCCAGAATCTGACAGCAGCCAGGCAGAGGAACAAGGGGAGCCTGTTCCCAGTGCATGTGCACGCAGAGCTGCCAGAAGGCAAGAACAGTTAAGACAAAAGGGGTGACTTGGGAGTAAGGCCTGGAGGTGATTGGCCCTCCCATAAGACATAAAGGAGGAGCAAAAGGACAGGAATCTTTGCAGGAAGCAACTTTGTTCATACTGGTCTGTTTGAAACCTGAAGCTCGGTGTTGAATTTGTATTCTGTTTTGGCCTCGTATAACTAATTGGACATTTCATCTTTGGCAGCATTTCAAGGAAGATAAAGGAGTGTGCTGATCAGACTTATTCTGAAGGACTTTGGCAGACTTCCATGGCACTATTTACAAACGGTTTGAGACTCATTACGGGCTGTGAATGAATAAAATTCACAGGCGTTGAAATAAATAAGCATATACGAGATAGATTGCTCTTCTCCCCATTCACACAGAGAAGGAACTAAAAAGTCATTGATTCATATATATGTTTGTCCTAGATTAAAAAGCAGCAGCAAGATGTGATTGGCTTCTTGGAAGTCAATAAGATTGAGTTTGAAGAGAAAGACATTGCGGCCAATGAAGAGAATCGCAAATGGATGAGAGAGAATGTCCCAGAAGAGAGCCGGCCAGCCACCGGGAATCCATTGCCTCCGCGAATCTTTAATGACAGCCAGTACCTTGGGGTGAGCAACGGCCTCCATTGCTTTTTTTAAAAAAAATCTGTGTTGAAAAATCTGCCAGGAAGCTTTATTCTATATAAGCCTCAAATCTAGAGTCCCTGCCTCAAATGGACACAACATTTGCAAGTAACTTTTGGGGTGGAGTGAGGTGGAAAGTCCCAACAGAGGAAAAAAGCCAGATCTATTTCATTTGAACTGAAAAGGCTAAACAGACATTTTTCTTCCAGGCTATCCTTAGAAGTCTCTGGGCTATAAGCTAAGCCAGTATTTCTCAATTTGAAGATGTGCAGAGTTCAATTCCAGAATTTTCAAGCTATTTTTTAAATAGTAGAAATAGAGTCACAAAGGCTTTGTTTGGAATCAAAGACATTTCTAGATGTTGGCTATTTCTGGATTAATGGGTTCTAAAGATATTTTCATTTTCACAACTGCAAATGGGTGTCTCAAAGGTGCTTTTTCAAGAGGCAACTGGTTTTTCTTTGAAGATGTTTCACTTCTCATCCAAGAAGCTTCTTCAGCTCAAATGTCCAGCTGCTTGCAAAGAGTATAAATATTCCCCACCATCCAGTTACAGCTGAAAAAGCTTCTTGGATGAGAAATGAAACGTCTTCAAAGAAAAACCAGAAAGTTTTGGGACAACCATGACTGAGAATCTCTATAGACATTCTTCAAAAAGGTGTTGCTTTCTTTTTCTAAAGATTCCTGTCCTATTCATAGCCGCCTTATATGATGCAACAATTTAAACCAGTTTAAAAGGTGAATATTTGGTTAGATATAAGATTCTGCTATCTAGGGAACCGCAGTCCAATATATTTGAAACTGGCTGTATTTCACAATTCAGAAATACTTCTTGAGGACTAACTGAACCTACTCGGTCTAATATTTTTCCAGGCATGATACAACAATCAGATTCCTTGCCAAACCAGCTGGAGTATATATTGATTTTTGAAGCCAGCAATATGTAACTGAACTAGCCAAGGGTGTTCAATTCTCCAGGGATGAATGCCCTATCAGAATCATCTTGTTTCTTACTAAGGGAATATCCTAAGAATAAAGGATGGGCTTATGAAGCCAACTATAAAAGAGTGGTATGGTGGCCTAGAAGTGGAGCTCTTACCTCCCAATCAGGAGGCTGTGAGTTCGATTTTAGGTAGAGGCAGATATTTCTCTCTCTGGGCACACTGATACTATGTCTGCTGAAGGCAGAACCAAGGTACCTTCTACCATATGTGATAGTCATTCCCGGAAGCTCAGAAATATTGGACTAAAATATGGAGTTGGCTACAAGAGATAGTGGAAGAATGAGTAGAATTTAAACTGGAATTATTTCTATTGGGAATAGTCAAAGGGAATTATAGAAAGAAGATTAAATATATTTTATTACATATTCTGACAGCTTTAAGAATAATACACGCGCAGTGTTGGAAACAAAATAATTTGCCTACTGAGGAATTTATAATTAAAAAAATATTAGACTGTGCCAAAATAGACAAATTGACATTAAAATTTAAAGAGAAAGAAGAGTCAGAGTATTATGAAATTTGGGATAATTGGTACAATTGGCTGAACAATAGAAATAAAGATAAAGGTGATAGGAAAATTATAGAGAAAAATAAATGATTATATATAAAGATGTATCAATGTAGATATCTGTATGAGATTGATGTGTAGAATAATTTGTATAATAATGNGATGTATCAATGTAGATATCTGTATGAGATTGATGTGTAGAATAATTTGTATAATAATGATGACACAATACTGTTAAAATCAAGTTTAATGTGTGTTAAAGTTGAAAAAGAACAATAAAAACCATTAAAAAAAAAGAGAGAATATGTCTGCTGAACAAAACTCCACATTGGCGACAGAAAGGGAATCCGGCCATTAAAACACTCGGCTAGCTCCATTCAGTTGCCTAGACTCCACCCTGCACGGGATTATGGGGTCATTAAAAGAAGATAATTATGAAGTCAAATATAATGGACAGAATAGATTTCATGTAAAGAAAAGTATTAAGATGAAATTCTAGGATGTCTTTTGAAAATAATCATTTAGCCAGCTTCTGTTCAGAGCTTAGCTGAGTGTTGGATAGGTTCCTCTGCTTCCTTGAATACCATGGAAAAAATGGGAAATATATCAATATTTATAAATAAGCATGATGGATTTTCATGAGTTCCTTTTCCCCAAAGATCAGATACTTCAAACTGGTTCCTAAAGGCTACACTGACATACTAATTTTTCTTTTCTTCCCTTTCCCATCCCAAAGGATTATGATGCTTTCTTTGAAGCTAGAGAGAACAATGCAGTCTATGCTTTTTTAGGCTTGACTGCCCCACCTGGTTCAAAGGTAGGTATTGTTGCTTGAACACTGTTTCCTGTGCTTTGAGAGTCTAAATGCAAGTGTTGCATTTTGAGTTTATTTCCTCTAAGAATTGGGTCCACAGGTAACACTTGGTGTTGTTCAGTATCCCTGACACTTGTTCAGTGTCCCTGTAGCACAAACCCCAACAAGACCATCACACATGTGCTTTGATGTTGCCTCTATTACCTATGGAGTCAAGAAACATTCATTCTTCTGTATTGACACATGGTAGAAAAGCTTTTTTCTGGGTTTTCTCCTCTCCAATAAGGAATTATTTTTTATGCAAAACAGTCCTAGATTTTCTCTAGCAGCAGTTAAAATTTGCAAAAAGATACTCAGATATGGTGAGCATGGGTAAACTTACCTTAGAATTCACTTTCCTTGTGCATTTTATCTTCATCTTTTTTTTTTTTACAACCTTGTTTAGGGACTGTCCCTTTAGTCTGGTCTTAGGATGAATACTAAGAATTTTTAATAAAAATAGTTTAGCGTTCCAATATATAATATTACATTAAGCATCCTAGCTTTTGATTATCTTTTTGTTCCTTCTTAAAAGCTTAAGTGGTGATACTGAAAAATGTGTAATTTTTCTTCCTTATCTATGACCAAAATGGATTGCATTGTGAACAGGAAGAATTTATTTGGGATGTTTGGCTTGTCAAAGGCCACACTCTTTATTTTGTCTTGTCCTGCTCCAACAGCTATTGAAACTGATACAGGTAGTCCTCAACTTACAACAGTTCATTTAGTGACCGAAGTTTCAATACTGTTGTGACCTTTTTACACTGAATACTGGTAAAAAGTGTCATTACAAACGTCGTAGTGGTACCGCAAGTGATCAAAATTCAGATGCTTGGCAACTGGTTCATACTTATGACGATTGCTATGTCCCAAGGTTATGTGATCAATCCCCTTTTGCAACCTTGCAAGCAAAGTCAATTGGGAAGCCAGATTCCCTTAACAACCAGGTTACTAATTTATCAACTTCAATGATTCACTTAACAACTGTGGCAAGAAAGATGGTGGAAATGAGTCAAAACTCACTTAACAACCAAAATTTTGGGTTCAATTGTGGTCATAAGTCGAGGACTACCTATACATGTGATCAGATTGTAGGCGTGTCTTTTATTTTATTTATTAAAAATAAACCCAGCTAACATTTCTCTCATTGTCTTTCCAGGAGGCAGAAGCACTAGCAAAACAAGGGTTGTGAATCCTCCCTCCCTCCCTTCCTCCCAGCCTCAAGCCTTAAAACTTCTGCAAAGAGAAAATCCTGCAGCTTTTCTCCCTAAAACAGCAAAAACCAATGTGCTTGGAGGAAAAAGAAACAAAGGTTTTTTTTTTGTTTTCCCCAAAATTACTGGCTGCTCTCTACAATATTCTGCCATATAGGCTTAACAGGAAGCCACACCAAATAGTATTATCATTATGAATGATGATAATAATGATAAATACAAAGGTGCCACAGTGAGAGAGAAAGAAATTAAATGAAGCTTCTGGAAACCCTTGATTGAATTTTGACTCTTGGAATGGATATGATTTATTCCCTGGCAACTGCATAAAAGTCCTCAAACCCTCCCCCCACCTTTTTTTTGGTGAAATTAACAAAAGCATTGTATTTTTGTTCTCTGTGACACAGATCTGTAATTATACTTGCAGATGCAGAGAAAATCTAGCTGCAAAAATGTTTATTAATAAACCCCAGTGCCTCTACTGCTTCAAAAACCAAAATGACAAATAGGATGCCCTAAAGTTGACTTTTCTTTTAATGGCTATTTCTAAAATGTCACCTAGCTGAAGTTGCAATTATTTGATGCAGTTAGGATGTTTGTAGAGTTATTCTTTTGTAGCATAGATTGATGCCATTGATGGAATCAGGGCAGGATTTGCCAGGATCGTTCAGAACAAAATAACTGTCCTAGGGAGAGGCAAGATTTTTGTGCAGTCATAGTGGAATGTGCATTTCTAATCCTCTGGATTTATGAAAACAGCAAAATAGTTTTAATTTCTCTAAAATGTGAAGCAAATAATATGGGGCCAAAATACTTTTGTCATATTTTTTTTTATTAAGGAACAAGGTCAAGTAATTATGAATTAGAATAAAACTTAGTTTGCTATATTGAGCTTGTAAAATGTTTTCTTGTGTAAGATGAGATATGTTAAAATCAAGGGTCCAATATGAAATAAAATTGAATAAAAGTCATTTGCAGGAATGAAGCTTGTAGGTCTCTTATGACGTAGGAAGTTCAATTGATTTTTCAGCCTGGTTTTGCAGTGCTGTGAAGTTAATTTCAGCAGTTTGTCAAACTCCTAAAATTTTCACTACGTGCAACAATGATCATAATTACAAGCAAGAACCCCATCCCAAGAAACACACACACACACACATATATATCAGGGTTGAACTGTGGAGTCCTTGGTGCCCTCTGAGCTTGGTTGTTTGCTTGCTGATGTTTCCTTACCCAACTAGAGGACATCATCAGTGAGAATGAGTCTGGGGTTTGCTTTCTGTTGAGATACAGCAGATCGCCCTGCCAGCACTGGTGAGCGGTGGTTTTCTCCTTGGCAATTCTTTGATTAATGCATCTCCTTCAACAACCAAGAACTAGATAAGTAGGGATTAATACCAGAGAAACAATCAAGCAGAAAATATTACCCTAATCAAGGAAGTACCAAGGAGAAAAAACCCCAGCCAACTGGCAAGGCAATCTATATAAAAAAGGAGCATTTGATGATATTTAGTCGGGTAACAAATCGTATGCAATCAAATAATCAAGCTCAGGGAATACCAGGAACTCCACAAATAGACAGTTGTATGTTGCGTTTTTATCTCATGAATGTTGTATTCTCAGCCCATGCAGAGGACCAAAGTTAATGTAGATGACTCCATCCTAATATTCCCTTCCCCACTTAATAATACATGCAGATGAGTACATAAATCAACATGAGGGTTTTTTCTTTTAAATCTAAGATTCTTACCAGTTCCTTCCAGAATCCAGGTTCTGCAGTAGTTGGCTAACTTTATACTACCTACATTGTTTTATCTGTGTTAAGTTTCATGAGGCCTTTGAGAGTCAAAGTACAGTAACTGCTTCTCTTTTGGGTGACAGATTGACCTGTGTTGTTTTCTGAAAACGTTTAGTATGGTGTTTTTCTTTGGAAATCTGCAGTATGTAGAACAATATTTCTAAACCTTGCCAAGATGGGCAGATTTCAGCTCCCAGAATTCCACAGGATGGCTGATTGGGGAATTCTGGGAGTAAAAGTCCACCCATTTTAAAGTGGCCAAGGTTGAGAAACGCTAATGTGGAATGTCTGGTTTTACAAGTTCTGGATTCCAAAACAGAAGATGTGTCATCTCTGCATAGTTCATGCTATATGCTTTTGCACCACTGATCATTCCTAGTTGTTCCTGGTTCTGGGCTCAGAGTGGACAGAGAATATCCTGCAGGTTTGAGATGGTTGTTGATGGTAAGAAACTCAAGATGGGATAAATCCTGTATCCAGTGGCTGAAAACTATTCCCAAAACAAAGTTTTCTACTCAAATATATTGATCTAAATATACCTTGGGTTCCTAATTCATTGCTACTGGAAAGCCAATGTCAGACAATTTATTCCATCTTATCTCTTATAGTCTATTGTTTTGTTTCCTATTCCTGTTGGGAGTAATCCTGTGCTCAAATCTCATTAATTTTGCATTAAATTAGCATATTGTAACTAAAATTTGTTATACTCTTAATTTCTTATAAGCAGTCTCTTGTATTATACTTACCCAATAAGTCCATCTTTGTATGATGTCCTCTATGATATATCTTTTATACTGTATTCTTTATATTCTGCAATAGGGATGGACAACTCTGGCAACTTTACAGCTTGTGGGCTCCAACTCCTAGGAATTTTGGGAGCTGAAGTCCATAGGTATTAAATGTTGCCATAGTTGCCCACATCCCTGCTTGACAACCTACGACCTGCACCTTTCCTCTTAAACGGATCTACTCAGAGAGCCTTGTGGTTTTGGTTTGATTGTCATTCCCAAGAGCCCTGTTAGCGTTAGCAGTTTTGTCTTGTTAATCCTGAAGTAGTGCCATTGCTTGGGCTGTTACGTGGAGCTGTGGTACTGAGCAATAGCATTAGGGTTATATACCACCTCATAGTGCTTCACAGCACTTTAGTCTAGGCAGTTTACAATCTAGCAGCATTATTTGCATTTTGCCCCCAACAATATGCGTCATCCTTCTTTTACCGACCTTGGAAAGATGGAAGGCTGGGTCAACTTTGAGTCCCAACAGGATCAAATTCCAGTCTGTGGGCAAGGTTAGCCTGCAGTCGTGCATTCCCCACCAGGATTGCTTGCCCCTTTGGGCATCTTGAAACTCTGTGGATGGCTCTACTGTTGCTGGGGTTCTGCTAGTTCTTCTTCAGGCCTTTGATCACCCACCTTCTGGTCTATCAGACCTTGGCACCAAATCATGACTTCAGCTTTTGTCTCATAATCCCACTGCGCTTGAGTCTCTTTGGCTGGCAGCCCTTTCTCTAACTGATAGCGGTTTGCAACTCCTTAAAACTCTTCTTTTCCCTAGTTCATAATGGCCGTGGGCTCTGAATTACGAAAGTTCAATCAGAAATCTTTTTTTTTAAAAGTATGATAGGAATCACACATTTTTGAATAGATTTTCATTTTGTCTGTTACGTTGGGCTTAATCGTGGCAATGAGGATATTATACCAGCTTCCAATTCGAGAAATCTATTAGTAAAAGCTTCACATCTTCTGCTGTTTTCTGTTATAATAATGTGTGATTTTATAATAAATTTTTTCTACTTTTACACTTAACAATCATTGTTATTTTTAACTGCTGCTTTCGCTTCAGGTGTGGTGATCACCCAGCTTTTTAGTACCTCTTTATAACTTTTAACATTTTCATTCTCTTCAATAACTTCTCATTAAGGCCCGGTCCCACTGGCCGATGGACGCAAAACGTATGCATAAAGGACACAGCGAACGAGCAAAATTTCAGGGGTGGCTCCATCCGTTGTCATCCGCTCCAAAAAGTGGCAAAAATTTGCATAAACAGAATGGGAAAAAATGGAAAAGAACGGACGGGGGTAGTATGTAGCAGGGATGTTAAACGAATGTTCATGGGAAGCCTAGCGGATGGAAGCGGATGACACCTCCGAAGGGGTTCCAGGGGATAATTTCGAACCAGACGCATAGCGGATGAAGCGGANTATGCAATGAGTACACAACAGATGCATTGCGTTTTCCAACAGATGGCAAGCTTTTTTTAATGTTTTACATCCTCTTTGCATCCATAAGTGCAGTGGGACGGGGCCTGTGAGGTTATAAACGCCAACAGAAATGGGACCATTGAAAACTAAAGGAAATTTATCAGTACTTTTGGATTTTACAGTATAGAAAAGCCTTAAAAAAAAGTTTGAGGAAAAAAAAATCCCTGCTTCCAAATCAATTCAAGGATTCAACCTAAAGGCAACACATGCATTTGCAGGATATTTGAACCGTGTTCTCAAAGGAGACACAACAGCTCTTGAGTAACTTCACATCATTATTTTATTCATCCATCCAGATAATATTGGAATCCAAAGTCACAACTTAAAAAGATAGATTCCATCTGGCATTCTAAATGTGTCAAAATCCTCCTATCTGGTAGGAGAGTGGTGTGTTTAACTGTGTGTCTACCCAGCTACCACAAAGTGATGGCTCACTTTTTGTGTTCTCCTACTATTAGAGAAAGGTATTACTGCCTTGTCCTCATTGTAAATCTTATACAAAAAGCTGATACAGCAGACATTACTTTTTTGCAATTCCTATGACTTTCACAGGGAGCTGAATTTCTTTGCCATACAAAATTCCTGTTTTATTTAAACTTTTGTGAAAAAAAAATGGCTTAAGCATTGAACACTTATATAAAGGAAGTCTTCAAATTGTGGCCACATTTTTCCCCACTCTATCTACAGCTGCTACCTTAAGGAATTTCTTAACTTCTTCATTTTCAGTTGCTTCATATAGCATTTCAAAGTCCTGAAAACGAGTACAAAAGACAGAAGTTAACTGAGTTAAGAAACCAGAAAGGCATTGGGATGAAAGTTACATTCAGCTGGACGTCACTTTTTTTAACTTGAATCTGATTATCCTGGATTCAAGTAGCTGTTCCATTCCTAAAATTACTGGATTATGCCAATCACTCATGGACTACAGATATCACATTAAACCATGGTTTGTTAACAAGGAGATTCTCAGAACATGCGAAACCATACAATAGGTTACCATGTTCTGAGAACTCTTTATCAACTTTTATTTGCTAATTTGAATTGTTGAAAGGAGAAAGCAGAAAAGAAAGCTCAATGGTGGGATAAGATGGTAAAAATATCTGATTTCCACTATATACATTCAAGAATATTTTCCAATCAAAAACCAACCAACCGACCTTCTCCAGGGACAACTTACTGCAAATCTGATTGATAGGTCAGCCCTAAAAATGGGAAGATTGTTTGGTTCTTTTGTGCACTTTGGAGCACTAAATAGCAGCTCATTGATGTAGTTCACACACTGTATTTTCCCTATCCTTCCTCCCCTCCATCCATTTTTCCACTTGGAAATAATAGCATAGTCAATATGTAACCTGTGCTAGGGATGATTGTGATGTTCAAAGAAACAAGCGGGAGATTGTGCCAATGAGGGAAGAAAAAAGCAAGAACGGAAAGAAGTGAATAAATTCCACAGTTGTTTTCTTTTGGGGGGGGGCTGGGGAGGAAAGGTTAAGGAGACATATTCACACACAAAATACATTTTGAATAAGTGTGCTTTTATTCACCTTCAGCTGGGGCTGTCCAACTTGTTTTTCCAGTCATTATAACCAGGGGTGGGATTCAAATTTTTTAACAATCGGTTCTGTGGGTGTGGCTTAGTTGGTGGGCATGGCTTGGTGGTCATGTGACTGGGTGGACCTGGCTTGGTGGTCATGTTATTGGCTGGACGTGGCCAACTCAACATCACTCGCATCGAGGTACACATCTCGCCTGGCCTCTCGTGACTGTGGGGATGCTTAACAGTTGTAAGTGTGAAAAATGGTCAGAAGTCACTTTTTTCAATGGTCACTCCACACAAGCAAAGTACCAGCAAAGGAGGGGAAAAAACCTCCAGAGAAGAAATCTAGGTCTGCCAAGAATGTAATAAGGGTTAATGGAGAGGCAGTTTCTATAAGCAACACCAGAATGTTTCCTTCCTGCCTTGTTTACAGGATTAGGCCAATAATTTCTTCTAACAACTGGTTCTTCGAACTGCTTAAAATGTTAACAACTGGTTCTGGTGAATAGGTGAGAACTGGTAGAATCTCACCCCTGATAATAACCGAATCCATGATTTGGATGCCTCCCCCAACCTGAGTTTTCTTACCCCGCAATATTCATCTCCGTTAAAGATCTGGGGTGGGACTGCATCAGCTTTGCCAACTTTGTCCCTCATCTCTTGCAGCAAAGTGTCACTGAGAGAGACATCCACCAACTGGTACTTCAGGCGGTTTCCATCCAGAATACGAAGAACCTCAGACTGCCTCTGCTTCACCTAGACATGATACCGACAGTTTTGGTGAAGAGGGAAGGTAGAGATTTTGGGGTGACAAAGATCTGACAACATCTCTCACACTTCAAATCCAGGCGTTACCATGGGGCTGACCTAGTCTTCCGCTTAGAGGATGATTGTGGGTTTTAGTTAGAAGCGCTGGAAGCTAACTTTATATTAAAAAGAGTTAGTTCAAAAGTGGGTGACTTTTGCTGGGGCTAAAGATGCAGCTTCCTCAGGGTTCGTGCCCACTTTTGAGTACAGCCCTTCAATACAGCTTCCCTCCCTCCACCCACCCAAATTCTCCATCTCTATTTTAGTAATTTTGCACTCCTTTCTGCCCTCTGCCAAGGTGAAATCACTATATCACAATGGATTATTTTGCAAAGTAAAAGTTTCATAATAAGAGAACAAGGGTGCATCCATTAACAAAGGCACATATGATTTACGATCCTCTGTATATTTCCTTAAGTAAATTTGAACTTACAAATTTCTTACAAATTTCATTATGCTACATGAAAAAGAATCCAGACAAATGATTAGTATTTTTGAAACTTGTGCAGAATTTTTTTTAAAGTCTGCCCATCCTTGTATACTACTTCTGCCAACTGCGGATTTTGATGTTTTAATCTGGCCACAGCTTTCTTATAGTACTATTTCTACTGATTTTTTTGAAACTAATTTATTTTGAGACATATGTGTTTCTATTTTTAAGAGAGTGGCAGTTTTTGAATGTTAAAAAAATGTGCCTTGAACGGAATGCCTGTTATTAGGAATTATTTTTGCTTCTAGCAGATGGAAGAGACTGGTGTAAAATTATAGAATAAGATATGTATTTTATATTAAAAAGATGATAGCACAACTTGCACTTCTTTAAATCTGTAAACTGACTAGAGTCCTTAAGAACTGAGGCAGCAGATGAAATGCAATCAGATCTATATTGTAGATGCCCAGGCACTCTTGTCAATCCAGGTACCAATAGAAAATAATATTTATAACTCAGGCTTGAACACTGTGGAGTTCTTGGTGATCTCTGCGTTTGTTTGTTTCTTTGCAGACATTTCAATAGTCAACTAGGTAACAGTGTTAGAAGGGAGTGGGGTTTGCTGTTATATAGTCTATTCTAGCACTAATGTTGGCTGCCCCATTTCAGTGGGTTTGCACAGGATAAGTTTCCAATGAGTATTATTATGTTACTTCATTGGAAGAATGTATTTGTAGCTCTGCGTTGAACTGTGGGGTCCTTGGTGCTTTCTGAGCTTGGTTGCTTTCTTGCAGACATTTCACTACCCAACTACATAATATGATCAGTGCTAGGAAGGAGTGAGGATTGCTCTCTTTTTTTATATATATATAACATGCTATTGTGAACAATAGTCCACAAGGCGTGACACTAAGTATCAAGATCATGCATACAATGCTGTGCACTATACATGACAACCTCATGGCCTAATCAAGGGTTCACAGCAGCTTAAGAGAAGAACAGTAAGGAGGACCAGGTTGCTGGCCCAGCACCTCCATAGAACACACTTAAGCAGTGCGGCAGGGATGTCTGCTATACATGACCTGAACTGGAAGCATCCTAGGACTCATAGCAGTTCCATAGGACTCATAGCAGTTCGGGTACTATGATGGAACAAGGTACCACTTGGTCAAGGACTGGGTGATCAGCAGAAAGAAGCACATCCCCACTACCCAGAGGTAGTCTGTCAATCAAGGCTCGAGAATGAGGTCCAGGCATGGCAAACCGTCATGGATGAAGTGGATCTGTCTCATCCCCATTCTCAGCAGCTCCAAAGAAGCCCAGGGAGAAGGACCTGGAGACCCTCTTCTCCAGGCATCCCTGCAGGCCCAAGTTTGTGCGTTTCACAGCCCTTAACTTGGTCTCATGGCAAGCCTTTCCTTGATCTTTTGAATTCACTCCCCTGACTCAGGATGCCCCCATCCCATTCAGAAGATGCCATGGACCAGCCTTTCCCAGCCTGGTGGCCTGAAGTGATGGAAGTTGGGGGTCTCTGGAAGGTCGGGGGTCAAAGGGTTGTTTCAACACTCAATGAAAAGTGCTCAGACGCACAAAGGGAGCTAAGGTGGCCGGGAGTGATGGGAGCTGTGATCCCAGAGTCTCTGGAATGCTCCCGGGGCTTGTATTCCAGCGACACATGAAAGATGCTAAGGTGGCTGGGAATGATGGGAGCTGTGATCCAAGCCTTTGGAAGGATACTGGAGCTTGTAGTTCCAAGATACAAAAGGAATACTGGGTTGGCAAGCAATGATGGGAGCTGTGATCCCAGAGTCTCTGCAATGCTACTGGGGCTTGTAGTTGTGTGAGACAGAGACACAGACACAGACACACACACACACCCCGCCCCAGACGGCGCTGGCTGGGAATGATGGGAGCTATGACCCTACAAGCACCGGGCGGGGCTCGCAGTTCCAAGACAGGCGAAGGGCGCTAAGGACGACTGGAATTGTAGTCCCCAGGTCTCTGGCACGGGAGAGGACCTGCAATCCCAACCACAAGGAAGGCGCTGGGGATGATGAGTCCTGTAGTCTCTGCACTCCCCGGAGGGCGACGGGTTGCAGAAGGGCCCGGGGAGGCTCGCAGCTCGTCTTGTAAGGGGGCTTTCGCCTCTCGGGCGCGGTCGCCCTCCCCAAGCTGCCCCTCACCTCCCTGGAGCCCGTCACGCTGGTGTAATACACCCGAAGGGCGGCCATGCTCGCCCGGGACCCGCCGTTGCTATGGGAACACAACCGCCAGCGAGGCTCGGGCGTTCAGAATGGCCAGTCGCGCTGCCATTCAAAGAGCAGCCCTCCCCCTCCCTGGTCTCGTCTTTCCCTGGTTATTGCTCTTCTGCGCCCCTTGCGGGCCGGAGGGGAACTGCGGTGACGGCGCCTGGAAAGACCGTCAGACGGAAATAGACTTTTTTGTCGACCTTTCAGATGGGTTGCCGTTGCGATGCTGGCGCATCCTGGCTAGCAAGATGGTAGGAGCTCCTGGAGTCCGGCACCCAGACTGGCTGGGGGTTCTGGCTAATGCAGGAGGGCGCAGAAGATCTGGGATTCAGGGGGGAGACGTGTCTTTGTGATTGATGGAGTGGAATGGAATGGAATGCAATAGAATAGAATAGAACAGAATAGAACAAGAAGCAGGGAATAGAATAGAATAGAACAGAATAGAATAGAATAGAACAAGAAGCAGGGAATAGAATAGAACAGAATAGAATAGAATAGAACAAGAAGCAGGGAATAGAATAGAACAGAATAGAATAGAATAGAACAAGAAGCAGGGAATAGAATAGAACAGAATAGAATAGAATGGAATCGAACGGAATGGAATGAGGAAATAGGAATAGAAATAGGAATAGAATAGAATAGGAATAAGAAGCAGAGAATACATTATAACAGAACAGAATAGAATAGAACAAGAAGCAGGGAATAGAATAGTAAGTATGGAGTGGAATGGAATAGAATAGAAAGAATAAGGAATTAGACTAGAATAGAATAATAAGAATAGAAGAATAGAGTAGAGTAGAGTAGAGTAGAATAGAAAATGGAATGGAATAGAATAGAATACTGCATTGTCACTTTGAATGTACACTAATCATACATTAAAAGGAAATTATGCTGCATATAGCTCTCAAAGGGTCTCCACCTCTAATATAAACATGACAAGATAACTGAATAAATATAAAATTATGCATGTACCTACATATATTATATGACACAGAGAAACAACGCAGGCTAGTTTGGATGTATACATGTACATGGTGAGAGAAACGAATCTTGCAAGTTTACCAGACGGATGACCGAGGGAACAAAGCTGTTGCAGAATCTGGTAGTCCTGCTAGAAATACTTTGAAACCTCCTCCTAGGGGGGAGCAACAGAAAGAGACCATGAAGTGGATGGGTGGGATCTCTAACAAGGGTTTGAGCTTTAAGCACATAGCACTTATAAGCAGTATCCTGAATGACAGGAAATGAGTTTCCTATAATCTTCTTGGCTGTCCTTACCGATCTCTGTATGGACTTTCTATCTTTTGTCATCTTTTGATCGTCCCTTTTATCTCTGAAGGATCTCAAGACTCAGTTCTAAGTCTATTTTTCTACCATCACTATTATCACTACTCCAGAATTCCTACTATAATACTAGTAGAACTAAGAAGAAAATTCCTGACAGAACTGTTAATCAGCGGAACAACTTTGTAGGTGTTCCATCACTGGAGGTTTTTAAGAAGATTGGACAGCCATTTGGCTGGAATGCCATAGGATAGGGTCTCCTACTTGAGCAGAGGTTTGGACTACTAGAAGACCTCCAAGATATCTTCCAACTCTGTTATTTTGTTATTCTTCTGTAGCCATTCCATTTTATCATCAGGACACCTGACAACTCAAGTGAGAGAATCTGGCTCACAAATAACACTGACCTCTAAGATGGTTGGTTTGCTTCTGGGCTGAGAGTCACCTGTAAAATCCATCCAGAATGAGGTAGCATTGTGTATGGCTTGGTCACCTATTATAACGTGATTAAATCCTTCCTCAACAAGATGTGTCAACCAGGTCAGATACTGACCCTGAACATTGAAGTAGTAATCTTATATTTGCACAAAATACTGGTGCACAAGCAGTGCTGCTTTGCTTGGAGTCTTTTTGTACATCCAGAAGAAATGAATGAACTTCCCCTGGGAGATAACTGAAACTTTTCTAATCATGTATCCAAAGAAAATTCCTTACAATTGCTGTTTCTTTACTGGAAAAATGTCTGTAACTCTAAAAAAACCCCATGATTTGTCCTAACCAAAGCTTGTTAAAGTAAACCTGGTATTAAACCATGATGAATAAAATTGTGAGCTATCACTAAGGTGGTATGGTATGGTCTACAGGCAAAACCACACTTGGAATACTGCATCCAGTTTTAATCAACGTGATGCAAAAATATGTTGAGACTCTAGAAAGGGTGCAGAGAAGCTCAAACATGATGAATGATCTAGGTATGTCTAGTCTGTTCTGTATGCAAATAACCGGTTTCAAATAATACATTCTGATTGGAATACTTAGAACGAAAAGGGATTGGTTCTTTTGAACAATCCCTGCAGCCGCGGGAAGGCGGCAAAATCAAACAATTGTCATTGGCTGCAAGCCGGCCGGGAAAAATGTATAAAAGACCGGCGTGGCTTGAGCCAATGGTCCTGTTCTACATCCTGGCTTAGAAATAAAGACTTGCTGTTGGAACCCGGTCTACCTCGTGTTTTTTCCGGACAAAACACTTGGCGACGAAGGTGGGATCGTCCTGAACGCGAGGAAGCCGAGCACGCGGTGAGAGAAAATTCCAGACGACAACAGAATGGCTGCGGAACAACGCACCGCCCGCACCTTTTAATTCCCAACGAGGAAGACTGGATTCGTATTGCAGACCACTTCCAGATGTTACCTGGAGAGCAATGAGATGGAAGACATCTCCGAACAACGCAAAAGAGCCGTTTTTCTAACGCACTTGCGGGGACCGACCATTTTCAAAATGGCAAAAGCCCTGGCGAAGCCCCGAGACGTTAAACAGTTAACCTGGTCCGAACTCCAGAAACTACTGAAAACGCACTACGCACCAACGGTTGTCAAACCTCATAAGACGGCATGAATTCTACCGGAGAGACCAGAAAGAAGGTGAGACGCGTAGCTGATTTCGTAGCCGCTCTCCGACAGATAGGGAGAGGTGCGAATTCTTAAACCTCGATGAGGCTATGAGAGACCGAGTGATATTGGGACTAAGTGGACTCAAACAGAACGCAAAATGTAAGTACTGAACAAGCTAAATAACCTTAGTTGAGGCCATCGCGGAAGCCACAAGCCGCTGAAGCCACGAAAAAAATCGGACCGTTACCATGCAGACATATGAACACAAGCAGGGAACGAAACAAACACCAGGCCGCAAGAAGGAAACAATCTCCCGTTACCACCACACGAAGGACTTATGGCGAAGACATCCGAATCAGCGACGGAGACGACGAGGTCACCACGACGTAATGCAGGCAAGAAAAGAGCGGCGGGAAAGAGGAATTTTTGGCGGGAATGCGCTGGCTGCGAGGAGTCACCGAGAGCGGAATGCAGGTTTCTCGATGCCATCTGCCAGAAGTTGCAAAGAAACGAGGGCATATCGGAAAGTCTCAGGAACAGAAAAACTACAGACCCGACGAGACGCACCAATTCCCCCACACGGCCGAGCACCCGGCAGACGCAGGAGAGAAGTTGCCAGCGAAACAAGCAAACCGCAAACAGTAGAGAGAACTACACATCAAACTGTATCAATAGGGAGCGCTAGACGGGGGAAAGCGGAAAGAAAGTATAACTAATAGGTAAAAATTTGAAGGGAAAGCCCTGCCGAATGTGGGGTGGGACTCGGGATCTTTCCTGTCCATGGTCTCGTGTTGGAACACCATAAACAACTAGTTCCTGATATACCGACCGACAGAACTAAAAATAGCAAGCGCCTAACACTCAAGGACTACCAGGGAAAACTGGAATCACCGGTAGTTTGGTGGGCCATTCAAAGTCTCGTACAAACAGCATGTCGATGGGAGCTCTTCCGTTGACCATAGTCGGACCGAGATAGGCCGAGCCTCGCTGGGGCAACGACAGGTTCGCCGCCTTGGGGCAATCGGCGGATGACCGGGATAGACCGATTGTGAGCACAACCGACTGGGAGAGGAATGACTAATCCGCGGAATTCCAAGACGTGTTCGTACGGGCTCCACTTGGCAAGTACCGGGGGAAACCCTATTTCTTTCAGTCTAGGACCCACAAGTAGCCCCTAAAGACTAAAAGCCCGGTTGAGTTTCCCGTTTGCCTTTAAAAGCCAAAGATTGAAGGAACAGCTAAATTAAACTAGTAGCTCAGGGGGGTGCTAGAGCCTAGTGGACCATGCCAAAATGGGGGATAACGCCGATAGTCACACCTATATTAAGCCTGATGGGTCAAATCCGAAATCTGTGTTGGACTACAAGGCGGACCTGAACCACGCACTACAAACAGAGCGCATACCATGCGGTGCCAGTAGTCCACATTTTGCTACATTCCCTGGGGGAGGAAAATTTTTTTGCCAAAACTCGACCTTGGTACAAGATACCAACAACTCCTCAGTAGACCCCGAAAACAGTGGAGGGACACAGACTATAGTTACACACAAAGGGGCATTCAGATGTAAGAGGGACTCCAATTTGGAGTCAGTGTGGCACCAGGTTTTCAAAAAGCCTTCATGGAACGCCCTCCTAAACGGCATACAGGGAGTCGTACCGTACTCGACGAGTCCTAATCTCAGCAAGAACGAAAACCAACTTAAACAGACACTAAAAGTACAAACTAAATTCAGGAAGCTGGATCTAAAAGTAAAAAAAGAAAGTGCTGCTGCGCTATAAGCGCGATCGGAAGTTTCTGGGCTATTTATAGAACGCGAGAGGGTATACACCCCACCGAAAAGAAAACAAAGCCTAATAACCGCACCAGAACCAAAGAACAAAAAGCGATTAACAACATTCTTGGGTCTAATAAATTTTTATAATGTATTTTCCTGCCAAATAATGCCACAATAGCAGAATCTCGCTAACACCGGTTACTGCGACAAAAAGCCAATTGGTGGACTTGGGGGTGGGGGGGAGGACACAAAGAAAAAATAAAGCCTTTCAATCCGAGAGTAAAAAGAGAAAGATTGCAAACTATCAAACACACGGTCTCATTCCAGGATATGCGACACGCTAGCCATGAGAGTAACCTGCGGACGGCGGTCACTCCATTTGGAGTACGGAGAGGCGACATCCTGAGCCACCAGTACTTTCGACGGAAGAGAGGGCGGCCCATCGGCGGGTACTACTCGAAAAAAACTCTGTGCAAAACGAGGGCGAGAAAGACTACAGCCAATGGACAGAGAGGCCTTAGCAATGTGTCGCGGGAAATGGTGGGTAAAGCGTTTCATGATACGCTGTAGCGGGC